>SDVV010002152.1:0-23667 GCA_016164225.1 Gammarus roeselii | reverse complement strand
CATGGACACCGGAATGACGTTGTTCAGAGCAATATTACGATTGCGCATGGACTACGGAGCCGTTGTCTACGGATCTGCAGCCAAAACTACTCTCGACCATCGCAAATAATGCTTTGCGTATCACAACCGGCGCGTTCCGCTCCACTCCAATCGAATCACTTAACGTGCTCGCTAACGAACTTCCACTTCCGCTCCGGCGAGACAAACTTTCACTACAATACTATTTTAAAACTAGAAGTCTTATCAACAACCCAGCAATTAGCCACATCACTAACAAATCTGATAAGCGCCTTTTTGCGGTTAAAAAGAATATATGCCCACCGTTTTCCCTACGTGTGGACAACCTGCTGACCTCGCTCAAGATCAATCGAAAAGCTATTAAGCTTTCATTTTCCTATCGAATCCTTCAAATTAACATACCAACATGGATGATCAACCCACCACCGGTCAACCTAGACCTGCAAATATACCCTAAAGCAACTACTCCAACCAACGCGTACCGGCAGGAATTCCTAAGACTACTCGAGGAAGAATATTTAGATCACCGCCACATATACACTGACGGCTCCAAAACCGCGGACGGAGTGGGAGCCGCCGCTGTGTGCGGGGACCCCCCACTCTCGGCCACCCTCCCACAAGAGGCCTCCGTGTTCTCTGCGGAGCTTCACGCACTCGAACTAGCCGTCTCTATCGCAAAAACACAACGCTTCCCCAAATACGTAGTATTCTCAGACAGTCAGAGTGTCTTCACCCAGCTTAAAACACTGCACTATGAACATCCTGTTCTACGTAGATTCAGCACGATCTCTTAGTGATGGCCGAGACTGGTCAGGCAGTGGAATTCTGCTGGATCCCCGGGCTCGCGGGAATGAGAGGAAACGAACTTGCGGACTCGCTTGCTAAACTGGCATCTACTCACGAAGAACAATTTTTTGCAATACATTACCGGGACTGGTTCCCTATCATCAACTCCCGTATAACATCCCGATGGGATGAAATGGGGCAGCAGAGAGGACAAAAAATGCTTTCAGTCAAACCCTCAGTCGAAGAATGGGGAAACAAAGTTCACCAACTGAAAAGACCAAGTGTTCATCAACCGCTTGTGCACGGGACACACGTGGATAACTCACAACCACCGATGGATTTCGACATAGGACCAAACGCGCCACCTTGCCCCTGTTGCCACCAAGTGGTTATCAGCTTGAAACATTTACTGATGGATTGCAACGCACTCGCGGCAGCCCGACGAGCGTTCCTAGACCCCCCGTGCAACCTGCAAAGCCTACTCACGGACCCAACCTACCGTAAAAAGCTTATCGCTTTCGGAAAACACACCGGACTTTACGAAGCTGTCTAAACCTCTAACACCTGTGCAAATGAGGTGGTCTGTCCACACCTTTACGCACAGAAACAACAACACATTTTACGAAGATATGCATTAACTCTTTACTCTCTTGTACGCGCTAGTACGCGAATATGCCACAATTGAAATATGTACTCACTACATCTTGACAAAACTAATGTTTTCGCACGCGAGGCCGTGCGGACTTACCTGATCAACGACGGTCGCGCCCTACGGGGGAGCCTATTATGACTCACGTTGAGGCTCTGGTGTAAATGAGGCCCAAATCAAATCAAATAATAATAGTAATAATTTTTGTTGAAATCTTGGCAAACACACAGGATATTCAAGCCCCTAGCTAGTAGAATCTATTCGGGCAGTATAAAATAGGAATCAATTGAATCAATATGAAAAGATTAACACAGTTAGAGGTCATAAAAACAAATCACAGGAGTAAAAGTCACGAAGTAAGCACGAATATCATAAAGTCATATAGATCACATAGTCAAAGTAATAAAAGAGATCACAGAAGTCAATGTTATAAAAGATCAAAAAGACAATGTCACAAAAACACGAACAGGAGTCAATGTTCCATAAAAAACAGGCAACATACCTAGTCTCAACGTTGAAAACTTGTCAAAAGACAAAGCATAAAGGATAATACCAAATTCAATGAATAAAAAAAAATGTAAAAAGGATCACAACTATATCCATGTAAGGAGAAAGATCACAACATTCATAAAACCACGGGAGGAGATTTCTAAAATGCAAAAAACAACACAATATACAACCTATGACACTTTGTTAAAATTATATACTATTCAGTTCTTGAAGCAACCATTGACGATATGCTCCTTTAAAAGTGAACACTGATCCAGAAGTGCGGATGTTCAAAGGGAGGCTATTCCAGATTCTAACGGATGAACATTTGAATGAGTTGAAACACTGCGATTTCCTGACTGGCGGAATGTTTAGACATTTATTTAGCTTGAAACGGATTAATTGCTCATGGTTTATTTGGTTACTGTTAATAATTTCCTTGAAAAATGTACTCTGATTTGAAATGAAGTACTTAAAAAACTTAACACCAGTGAAGTATTTATAAACGACAGGTAGGGGCATAAATCCAAGCTCTGCGTAATCAGACCTAATGTCCTCATTACCACACCCCAAGAGTTTGACAATCCTATCCTGTAGTGAGCGCAGACGAGCCAGTGCCGCATCACTCGCCCCTCCCCACACCTCCACACAATACACCAGGTGAGGATACACCAGCGATAGGTACATCTTCTAAAGAGTGTGATTTGGGAGAACATTGCTTAGCTTTTTAATTATGCCACACGATTTAGATAATTTACAGCAAATTTCACCTATATGGTATCCAAAATTAAATTTATCATCAATATGAACACCCAAGGATTTTGTTGCGCTAACTCTATTCACGGGCTTGTTTCTAATTTTTATTGGCACCAGTGAGCTCATATCTCTATTGGTATGCACCATATATGCAGTCTTGTTAATGTTTAGGGTAAGTCGATTGGAACAGAGCCACGTATCAACAAGTTTTAATTCATCATTAACTATATCACAAAGAACTTTTAGGTTTGGACCACGGACGAACAAGGTCGTGTCATCAGCAAAATGGATACAGTTTAATTTATTGGTGCAGACATGCATATCATTAATGTAAAGACTGAATAGTAGAGGACCGAGTATTGATCCCTGTGGCACGCCACTACTGACAGGTAACAGGGAGGAGGAACTATTATTAGTACGTACGTATTGTTTACGGTTGGTAAGACATGAACTGAACCATTGCGGCACAATACCACGAACACCAAGTAGGTCCAACTTTCTCAGGAGTATGGTATGGTCGACGGTATCAAAGGCCTTAGATAGGTCCAGCATAACTGAGATGACAAACTCAGACGCATCATATGCTGAATAAATTGATTCAGAGCACTGCAAAATAGCGCCACTGGTAGACCGACCTTGCCTAAAGCCGAACTGCTGATCACAAATTGTATTACATTTTTTGAAAAACTTCATCAATCTATTACACAATGTACTTTCAATTTTTTTTCAAGGAAATCTAATATAGAGATAGGACGGTAATTAATTACTTTATCTCTTGGACCCGCTTTATAAATAGGCATAACTCTGGAGATTTGCTAAATATCGGGAAAAATGATCTCCTCAAAAGATGAATTAATTAGTAAAGCAATAACAAGAGAGACAATATCTGAAACATGTTTATACATAAAACTCGGAACTGTCAAGGTTGCAATTTTTTGATTTAAAATAATTTATAATATTTACCATTTCACTTTCATCGGTTGGAAAATAAACAAAAGAAAAAATGTTTCTCTTAACATACTCTGTAGGATTTTTATTGGAACCAGGTATGTCCCTGGACAGCTTGTCAGCAATAGATACATTATGTCTATTAAATTCATCGGCAATTATAGATGGGTCCTCTGTAACAGTTCCACCAACCGAAATCTTAGCAAATACGACCCTTCCAAATTTATGCAATACCCCCATATATAACCTATACTAATGAATCCTTCCAAACCTGTATTAAACCCACATAATACACCCACGCAACGCCGCCCGCCCCTCCCGCCCATTCGCGCCCTACGGGGGAGCCTATTATGACTCACGTTGAGGCTCTGGTGGAAATGAGGCCCAAATCAAATCAAATCACGCCCCGCTTCAAGATCGCATCTCGTGTCTCAAATCTGGTTGCAAGAATTCAACACAGGTCTGTTTAAAATGTAAGCACATCAATATGTTCACTACGTTGTGAGCCTGCAGATCTTTTATCGTGCGATTCGTAAACAAGATGTGCAAACAGTAATGTCCATAACATTGATTATGTGGGTAGTTTGGCAACAGCAGAGGACACTATCTAGATAGAGAGCCAACGTACCATGTCTTCTACCACGTTCGTGTTAGCTAAAATTCTTAAATTTTTACTCTGTGTTGTGATGCTCAACGGAGATACAGCTCCGGTGGAAGTGGACCCCTAACCCTAGTCTGATCAACGTAGAGAGCGTACAACCAATTTGTCATATTAGTTGTATCGATTTGAAAAGCAGCTACCTCGATAACCTTCCTCTAGGGCATCAGCACTGATATGAACAACTTCGATTTTGGTTTATCATTCTCGTCAAACCGAGGCAACCTTGGCGCAGCTCCTCTCAAAACCAAACACCTGTGCAAGTGAGGTGGTCTCTTCACTCCATTACGCACAGAAATAACAACACATTTTACGAAGATACGCGTTAACTCTTTACTCTCTCGTACGGGCTAGTACTCGAATATGCCACAATCGAAATATGTACTGACTTCATCTTGACATGACTGATATTTTAACACGCGAGGCCGTGCGAACTTACCTGTATCAATGACTGTCGCGCCCTACGGGGGAGCCTATTATGACTCACGTTGAGGCTCTGGTGGAAATGAGGCCCAAATCAAATCACGATGAGGCTCTGGTGGAAATGAGGCTCAAATCAAAGCAAAATCCTCTCAAAACGATTTCCCTGCCGTTTGGGGAGATCCAAGGGTGATGGCAATCCAGTCATCTACTGGTGGTTCTTTCTGGGTTTACGTCGCCATCCTAACTGCTGACCCAGATATTTTTTTCGTGTTCACTAAAGTAACTTTTAGGAAAATGCAACTTTGAGTATCTCCTTCATTGTGTACAAACCCGAATCTTCTCCAAATGGTCAGACTCAGCTTCGTAATTCTTAGCGTCTAATGGCTTAACGATCTGTCATCCCCGATCGGTGGCTAAATCACAAGCTCATAAAATCAAACAAAACCTTAACACAACCCTTGTAGCCATACATCATTAAAACATCACTGATCAATTCAATATATTTTTTGAGCACAAGCATTCAAGTTAAATAGTTTTTATTGCTTAACCCATTTTGCAAATCGAAATTTGTGTTTTAGCATGTTATAGCTATACAACGTAAAACTTTGAAGCGGGATACATATTTAGTTAATGTGTGAAACAAAATGAGAGTACTAACATATTTCACCCTCCAACGTAACACGTCCTTACTCTTGTTTTGTGTTTTTTACCAAGTTACGTGTATACATATTATTAAGATGACTTAAGAGATTTGCCTTGTTCACACGTGCGTACCATTTTGCGCTTCAAGTACCTAATCGTCTTTCAGTTATTTTATTGTACAAATATTTATTTTCATAATTTTGCGTTACAAGTCTCGTCATTTTTCAGTATTTTTGGTATAAATCTTGTTTCTCTCTTCCAGTTATTATTTTGTATAAATATTCATTGTTCCGATGAATAAACACAAGTAATGGGTACGGGGAAGTTGCCTATCATGGGTCGATGATCTGGGTCCTTGGGATGGAAGGCAGCCATAGGTCTGGGTAGGAGGAGTGGCCTACATCCGCTGGCTCGAGCACTTGCGCTGAAAATGGTACAAGTAGGTATGAAACATATTTCATGAGTGCAGCTACCGCCCTACGTGGGAGTCTGCATTAACTTCGCGTTGGGACTTCGGTGGAACATGGAAGCAAATACAAATGAGTGCAGCTATCATAAAAACCCAATTTCCTCAAATGTAGTTTACAAATGTTAAAATTAACCCTTTCAAAGTGCACTAGACTTTGGAACTTTCACCACTTTGTTGTGCTAAATTAGTGTTAGTGTTGAAGCAAATCTGTTAATACTTTTTTAGAAAGCGCTCTGTGGTAAAAAATATTGAAAAATATCCTAAGAAACTTCATATTCTCGACCAAGACTAATTCAACCAACTTGCCACGCAGCCGCGTTCAAGTTCAACTGCTGAATGCGACCGCTGATCCATGTAATTTAACGATCACGTGACTGATCAAAATTTATATATTGCTAGGAAGCCAAACTATTGTACACCAACAATCACCTGTTCTATGGACGTTGACCAGCTCGGAGAGTTGGCGCTGAGTAGTAATAGTACAAGTACGTGTTCAAACAAGCAGAATGGTAAAATATTCTTCTTCAGAACGCTGGTCATTCGTGCGCATTGCTTCAGATGGTTATTGTTAATACGATCAAAAAATTATATTAGACTATTCTGACGCTCTAAATGACTGCCGTGTTATTAAATGGACCCTATTCCACCCATATCAATTGTAAATGGAATTTTGGTGGCGCAAAATCTAGTGCACCTTTAATGTTCTTCTGCCAATTGTTTCGACTACATAGTTGCTCATTTCCAGCAGTACGATAAAGTATTTCTTCGTTAATGATCGCAGTTAAGGTGACATTACTTTTTCCTATACCAATTTTACGTCCGGCAATGTGGAAACTGTAAACTATTAGCAAAATTATAATGACTTTATTTGCTACCGAATATGATGCTCGTAATTACAATCCCTCGATTCAAGTCGGAAATGGAAAAAAAAATCGTTCTAAGTGAATCAGAAACGGTGCTAAATCATTTGGAAATTTACATGTGTGATAAATAAAGGGGGAGTGTAGCAGGATCATGCAATCCCGGTCAGGGTGCTATGCAGAGCCTACATCATGCAATCCCGATCGAAGTGCGCAAATGAGGCCTAAATCAAACCGACCAAAGTACTATGCAGAGGGCACATCTTGCAATCTCGGTCAGGGTTCTCCGCAAAGGCAATATCATGAAATCCCAGTCAAGGTGCTACGCTGAGGCTTCATCATGTAATCCAGATCAAGGTGCTACCCAAAGGCTGCGTCATGCAATACCAGTCAGGGTGCTACGCAGAGGCTACATCATGCAATCCCAGTCAAGGTTCTACACAGAGGCTACTTCATGTAATCTCGATGAGGGAGCTACGCAGAGGCTACATCATGCAATCCCAGTCGGGGTGCTACGCAGAGGTTACATCATGCAATACCGGTCATAGTGAGTGCAACGCAGACGCTACATCATGCAACCCCGGTCATTTGAGCGTTTGACTTTACTGAATGCCATACATTTGGAATTGCGGGTCTGAAGAAAACTATATGTAGAGTGAGAAATTATTTTTTAAATATAAATATCGTTGATCTTAGTCTTGAAGCAAGAGTTCAATTCGAATATATCCCACCTACCTGCAAGTGTTGACTATGAGCGGCTGGGAGAAGGTGTTCGTGTGCAGCAGAACTAGCCAGTTACCGAGCACGTCTCGCGCCCAGCCCAGCACCACAGTTCGCTGCTCCACCTCGCACGATATGCTGCGGAGGCAACGCCACGGTGGTAATTTTGTTTTTCGAGGGTTATAAGAAAGACACGGTCCCTTCCCTGCGTGACCATACTATATGGAGAAGTCTTCTAATCATGCAAGGTACGACACTGATTTGCCAATTCACATTTATTTAATCTCGATTTGGGCTGAAAAACGTTTTGTTTGAAATTCTTGGATCTTATGAATCACGTAGAGCCTAGCTCTCATTTGGTGCAGTGCCCATGCATCATGCTCCTCATACTAGTACTTATGAACACAAGTGATTAGAATAATGAAGATTAATGTTCTACTTCAATACACGTCAGATTATATTGTTCATCAAGCTTTTTTACCGGTAGTGGTTGAACGTAAAATGGTGTCTTCGTGCGTTGTAACCTCGTCTGAACGAAGGTACTACAAATCTTTAGATTACGAACCAATCTCGTGTTTGGTAAGTTCTAAATACAGAAAATCTGAAATAAAGCTCGAATTATTTGAAACTTTAAAATGGTGAAACAGCTGTCTTAACATGCTCATTTACTAATAAACATGTTCGGTAAGTTGTGGGGTAATTTCATTTAATTGCTCGTAAGTAATAAAATATCATAGGTAATTAAATTATCATAAGTAATTAAATCAGCGGCACTTAGAATCGTTTTCCCATTTTTCGTAACCAAAATATACCTGCTTTCGCTACTATTTTTTTTTTCGCTGAAACTGCTGCTTCTATATTCCCACTGCAAGTTGGAACACACTGTTTCAAGATATTTTTTTGCCTAATTTAGACTACGAAATGATCATTTACTCTCAACGACAGTTATTCCAGGCTCTGCAAAGTCATCCCAAATGCACTTATACCAGAGTTTCATAATCATCACAAAAATCATCATTGGAAAGACCGAAGAACAAAAATCAACTGCATCACACAAGTCTGTCTATATTTGACTACAATTATACAGTATGTGAAAGATTGTAGCCGTGTAAAACTGAAACATGAGAGCTGAATGCTTGGGTTATGAACTGCCAGTTGACATAACGGGTCCATTATGTGCCTCGAATGATTTCCCCCTACATGTAATACTCTCTTAATTCGGTCAAGCATGTTAAATGAACAAGCATCATCCGTTCGAGTGGCAGACAGTGGCTGTGCAAGATACCTCAATTGAAAAGTCAGCTCATATTAGTAGGTAGGCACTTACCTCGGGTCTATACCAGGATCTGCAGCGGTGCTTCTTCCAGGTTGACACTGGGCGTGTCCACCTCCTTGCCTCCATTGAAAAGTCAGCTCTTATTAGTAGGTAGGCACTTACCTCGGGTCTATACCAGGTATCTGTAGCGGTGCTTCTTCCAGGTTGACACTGGCGTGTCCACCTCCTTGCCTCCATTAAAAAGTCAGCTCTTATTAGTAGGTAGGCACTTACCTCGGGTCTATACCAGGTATCTGTAGCGATGCTTCTTCCAGGTTGACACTGGGCGTGTCCACCTCCTTGCCTCCATTGAAAAGTCAGCTCTTATTAGTAGGTAGGCACTTACCTCGGGTCTATACCAGGTATCTGTTGCGATGCTTCTTCCAGGTTGACGCTAGGTGTGTCCACCTCCTTGCCTCCGTTGCAAAATCATCTCTTATAAGTAGGAAGGCACTTACCTCGGGTCTATTCCAGGTATCTGTTGCGATGCTTCTTCCAGGTTGACGCTGGGCGTGTCCACCTCCTTGCCCTCATTGAAAAGTCAGCTCTTATTAGTAGGTAGGCACTTTCCTCGGGTCTATACCAGGTATCTGTTGCGATGCCTCTTCCAGGTTGACGCTGGGCGTGTCCACATCCTTGCCTCCATTGAAAAGTCAGCTCTTATTAGTAGGTAGGCACTTACCTCGGGTCTATACCAGGTATCTGTTGCGAGGCCTCTTCCAGGTTGACGCTGGGCGTGTCAACCTCCTGAAGTAACGTCTGTAGTTGGGCCAACTCTTCTTTGTGATCTATGGTCACTTTCTCGGCTGCATCGCTATCAGGTACCAAAGGAAGTGGTATCTTTAATTATCTAACACGTTTTCTTGTTGCATACAAATAATTGCTGGTTTTCAACAGTCACATATCCTAATTATGCTCAGGCATTACAGGATACCGATCTTACGGTCGTTAGTTGCAGATGGAAATCTGGGATCCTTTTATTATTATCAATAAAATAGAATAAAATCCTCGCGCAGCACATGTTGCTGATCTCTACTTGTTCAGTGATGTCACTCTGCCAGTGCTGCTACGAACTATTTTTCTATCAATTCTGAATGCCCGTCGAAACTTGTTAATGCTAAACTTCTAGTTTATTAAAATGTTCGTTGAATCGTGCCTCTGTGTGTTGCTACACTTCTTAAACGCACCACAAGCCAATGGTTATTACCATGGTTTGCAAGTAGTAAAATAAAATTCGCCAATAGTTAATATATAGAGTACGTAATAACCAAATACGGCTTTGTCATGAATCATTTAACACTAATCGCAGAACATAGCAGTGAATTAATTTTTTTTCCGCTCCTAAAATGTTTATGTCTAGCAGAAATTATAATTAAAGATTATGGTGAAGCTTTAATCTGTATATATTTTATTTCGCCATGCACGATTTTGATATTCATTCACATTGACGACTATTTCCATCTCCATAGGATGCTATCATTGTATAGTAGAAACCTGGGATAGTCTTCGTTCAGCAGGCAGAAGGAACGTTCCGCAGGCCCTGTTCCCGCGCAAGGAGGAGGCTGACGAAGGTACGGTGGGAGTCGCTTGATTAATTCTTCCTTAGCTGCCGCCAGCTCCTCGCCAGTCGCAGACACTGCGCCACTACCATCAAGGCCACCTTCACAAAAATGACAAGATGAGAATGTTATTCGGTGTTCCGAAATTGTTATACTCTCTTATAACGGTTAAGTTGGATAAGTAGACGGTGAGTTAACTATGGTTGTGAATGAAATGTGGTTGCTGTACATAATCCTTTATTGGTATAAAAATAGAGGTGTTTAAATTTATTAAAACTTTGAAACGCATACTGAAACAACCTGAATGGACAATCGTAAACTTGGAAAGTAATTCATATGAATATGTATCGTGGGATTTTGATGTCCGAACTAATCAATCACATTACTTCGACTAGTTCTAGCATCGATTAATCGCAAACAAATAAAGTGCTGCAATTTATTTCGAATTTATCCACAGGTCGGGCCTTTTATGAACCATTACTTATGGAGCAAATAAATTCGGAACTAACCATGAAATTTAATAGAAGGCAGGCCAGTAAGGTCCACTCTCTGCGGACTGGGTGGGATCCTCCCGCCGGTGTCTGAATGAACTGTTCCTGCGGTAGTCGCTGGGTCGGGTCGAAATGTAGTGGATGCTGAGTTATGAGGATGCTCTTCTCCTGCCGTAGTGTTGGTTTCCTGCCACGGGGAGGAGTTGATAACCAGCTGCAGCCTGGGTGGGGAGGGCGACACCTCACCCGATGGAGACGCTTGTGTCGGACGAGCAAATTTGACCACTGAAGGAATCTCTTGGTACTGAAAGTTGGGCACTAGGACTGGGAGGGTCGAAGGTATTGGATTGTCGACTTCCTGTGTACATAACTCAGTATTAGGAAACAAGTTTGTTACGGGTGCACAGGTGCACATGTGTCTTATTATGATAACGCCAATATGATGGCTTTGGCAATCTGCAATATGATTGTTCTTCAAGGGATTGTACAGCGCATGCGGCCTCTTCCGCAACTATCCTTGCTTTGCCCGGTCCATGCAGCCTCACCGCCAGAGTCGTGGTGTTTCCCGTCCTCCTCTGGAAGGGCGTCAACGTGTGCTGGTCGTCATTGGCGTCTGTACCCGGGGCGCTGGCCAGTCTGTTGGCAGCATCTGCCTGCCTCGTGTCCAGGTCCCTGACTCGCTCCGGTGCGGACAGAGGCCTCAATGTGCCCTCAAACCCAGCAATGAGAGTACCGGGGCGGTGTGGGACGCGCCCGGGTATGCTGGACAACAAAAGGGGGAGACCCGCGTGGTAAATGAAGAATTCATTGACTATGTACAGTCTGAATCTGCATGTAATCATTCAAAGTCATGCGAATGGGGATTCATAATAATATTAAACGTTAGCCTGTTCCCTCTTAGATATTATTTCAGGCTTATTCAAATTAATAGCACATAATGGGAAATTTTATGAAATTAAACAAGGGGTTCTGCACTACCTATCTTACTTTTTTAATGTAATTTCTTCGACGAGGTTGTTTTCCTTGGAATTGTCGAAATCCGTTGTATCGGGCGAAAAGCGTGGGAAGTGGAAGTTGTTTGAGTGAACTCTGAAATCATCGCCGCCGTCGTCGTCAGGAATTCGTGATATGCTGTCATCGGCTGAGAAATTTGGTTTTAATGTTGTTGATCTTGGACGGGTAATGGTGGAGTGGAAGAGTGTCGGACTGATCGTGGTGTAGAAAGGCTGTTGGTGCTTGAACTCGCTCTCTGCGGCCGCCTGATCCACTATGACAGACCTCTGAGTTGACGACGAAAATGCAAGCCCATCTCCTCCAACCGAAGGAAACGTGCTTGTCGTAACGTAGTATTCCGTGGTGCTGCCACCGAGGGGTCTTTCTACCTCGTCGTATTGTGGGGTTGTGAATGCTTGGATTGCTGTGAACAAGTGCGTCCTCGGCGACGTTGTTACTTCGAAACCTCCATACTGCTCAGGGCTCTGCGATGAAGTAGCGACATACCTAAAACCAGGAGCAGGCGTGGTGGTAACTATCACTGGTTGGAACACCCCATACGAGGAATGAGGTGCTGAGGGAAGGGGTGTGCTGTACGAGGAGACCTGGGGATCAGAGTCCTGTTGACTAGGTCGGAAAGACGGTGCGTGAGTGGGGGTTCCGCGGTGGCTCACCAGAGGGCCGGGTGTGACGCCCTCACCCGGGAACCTGAAACCAATTAGAGAATTACGACACCACTCCCTGTTTATACTCGTTCTTTTTATTGGAAGCAGCTTCGCTCTAACAAATATTATTAAAAGAATAGTTTATTAATGTTTTCGTCCTGTGTTCTACGGGGGAGCATGCATTTGTCCTACGGGGGAAATGAGGCCCAAATCAATTCTTTTTCCCTTGACTACGCGAACTAATGAACCTATGCAGAAGAATAAATGTATACATTTAGGCCTTTTAGTCCGATCAACTACTCATGACTAATTACCTGCAGTGTCTCCACCAACATTTACGCTTCCTATACCCACCTGAATCCAGAAGAAACTGGTTTCAAGGTCGTGTGTGATCCTTTACCCACCTGAATCCAGAAGAAACTGGTTTCAAGGTTGTGGTGGGATGCTGGGAAAAATGCGAGACTGTTGTTCCTGATGAGAGTTAATGGGTTGTCAATAGTGCATTGGGACACGGGATACGTTTCTTCGTTGTTTGTATCTGCAAGTGGTCAAACCGCACCCCAAAAAATCATCACTGGCGTAGCCATGGAGATCAAATAATAAATCAAATTGAAAATAGAACGAATGTAAATACAACTAAATAAAGGAAAAAGTTGTAGACTTTATATAACATGAATAGCAGAGGATAATTCAAGCCTGGCATTATGAGCTCTCTCAACAATGTAACTCAAAACTGGCATTATGAGCTCTCTCAACAATGTAACTCAAACCTGGCATTATGAGCTCTCTCAACAATGTAACTCAAACCTGGCATTATGAGCTCTCTCAACAATGTAACTCAAACCTGGCATTATGAGCTCTCTCAACAATGTAACTCAAACCTGGCATTATGAGCTCTCTCAACAATGTAACTCAAAACTGGCATTATGAGCTCTCTCAACAATGTAACTCAAACCTGGCATTATGAGCTCTCTCAACAATGTAACTCAAACCTGGCATTATGAGCTCTCTCAACAATGTAACTCAAACCTGGCATTATGAGCTCTCAAAACAATGTAACTCAAACCTGGCATTATGAGCTCTCAAAACAATGTTACTCAAACCTGGCAATATGAGCTCTCTCAACAATGTAACTCAAAACTGGCATTATGAGTTCACTCAACTATGTAACTCAAACCTGGCATTATGAGATCTCTCAACAATGTAACTCAAACCTGGCATTATGAGCTCTCTCAACAATGTAACTCAAACCTGGTATTATGAGATTTCTAAACAATTTAACTCAAACCTGCATTATGAGCTCTCTCAACAACGTAACTCAATATGAATAAATTGCCAATTCATATGAGAATCGCAAAGAAACAATCTTGAATTGCAATACCTGTCTGCTTCCACAATGTTGTACTCATTGTGGTGCTAATGACCAAGCTTTATTAGTCTGCTTCCACAATGTTGTACTCATTGTGGTGCTAATGACCAAGCTTTATTAGTTAGAAAAAATGGCACATAGTCATTATTATTGTACAGTAAAGGGCATCCTCGGCAGACATGGAAATGGCACATAGTAGTTATTATTTCCAGTAAAGGGCATCTTCCGGCAGACATGGAAATGGCACATAGTAGTTATTATTTCCAGTAAAGGGCATCTTCCGGCAGACATGGAAATGGCACATAGTAGTTATTATTTCCAGTAAAGGGCATCTTCCGGCAGACATGGAAATGGCACATAGTAGTTATTATTTCCAGTAAAGGGCATCTTCCGGCAGACATGGAAATGGCACATAGTAGTTATTATTTCCAGTAAAGGGCATCTTCCGGCAGACATGGAAATGGCACATAGTAGTTATTATTTCCAGTAAAGGGCATCTTCCGGCAGACATGGAAATGGCACATAGTAGTTATTATTTCCAGTAAAGGGCATCTTCCGGCAGACATGGAAATGGCACATAGTAGTTATTATTTCCAGTAAAGGGCATCTTCCGGCAGACATGGAAATGGCACATAGTAGTTATTATTTCCAGTAAAGGGCATCTTCCGGCAGACATGGAAATGGCACATAGTAGTTATTATTTCCAGTAAAGGGCATCTTCCGGCAGACATGGAAATGGCACATAGTAGTTATTATTTCCAGTAAAGGGCATCTTCCGGCAGACATGGAAATTTTGTAAGAAAGATGTACTTAGGCAGTGCGCTTCAATAACAAACCACGAGGGGTTTGTTCCAACGGATTTATCACAGAAGTCGGGTATAAAGCCCAATCTCGCGCCCTACGGGGGAGCCTATTATGACTCACGTTGAGGCTCCGGTGGAAATGAGGCTCAAATCAAATCAAAGGCCGAACTTTACGAACCAACCGAAGTTAATTGGTAATTCATTCTCACCAGAAGTCGTACGATGCGTCTCTTCATCAAAGTGAGCTCCTCTCCAGTCGCTCTGAAACAAACATGTCCAATTTAGGCAGTTACCAGAAAGGCGAGTAGAAATTGTGAGGTCAGCATTCTTTTGATTGTTGGGCTTACGGACACCTCTGTATATTTGTGCTATTAATTAATAGTTTAAATAAATCTGGAAACGATCTCGACCATAGTGTTCAGCTTGATTGGCAACGGTCTCGACCATAGTGTTCAGTGCGATTAGCAACGGTCTCGACCATAGTGTTCAGTGCGATTGGCAACGGTCTCGACCATAGTGTTCAGTTTGGTTGGCAACGATCTCGACCATAGTGTTCAGTTTGGTTGGCAGCGATCTCGACCATAGTGTTCAGTTTGGTTGGCAATGATCTCGACCATAGTGTTCAGTTTGGTTGGCAATGATCTCGACCATAGTGTTCAGTTTGGTTGGCAACAATTTCGACCATAGTGTTCAGTTTGATTGGCAACAATCTCGACCATAGTGTTCAGTTTGATTAACAACGATCTCGACCATAGTGTTTAGTTTGACTGGCAATGATCTCAACCATAGTGTTCAGTTTGGTTGGCAACGATCTTGACCATAGTGTTCAGTTTGATTGGCAACAGTCTCGACCATAGAGTTCAGTTTGATTAGCCACGATCTCGACCATAGTGTTCAGTTTGGTTGGCAACGATCTCGACCATAGTGTTCAGTTTGGTTAGCAACGATCTCGACCATAGTGCTCAGTTTGATTGGCAACTATCTCGACCATAGTATTCAGTTTGATTAGCCACGATCTCGACCATAGTGTTCAGGTGATTATCTACTCTACTCAAATCCACAGTTCACTGTGTGTGAACTGTGGATACGAAGCAAGAATCACGCGATTCATAACAAATACAAATTCTTCTGCCCTACCCCACCAAAATTTACACACGTACCTTTCCTTTACTTTGAAACCAGTGTTACTCTGTTCGTCAAAATACGATTGCACAAAGGAAAATTGTAATGGAAGACGAAGCTGTTCATATTGTTCCGTAACAGACCATGACAAATGGGATGAGGCGCAGTCATACCCGCCCGAAGAATTCCGTGGCATTAGTGCATAAAAAACTGTCATCCCATGGCTTCAAAGACCGCCCCCAGAGAGAAATCCATCAATTCTAAGAAGACCACAAGGCCATGGCCTTGATCGATCCCCCACAGGTTGACCCTTCCTCACAAGAAGTAGGACCATCACCATTCCCTACTCAATTCCTTCTAACGCTCTAAGCGGTGCAAGCAAATTGACGCCCTGGATAAATCCCCTCACTATGATTGATTCACTCGTGCAACAACTGGGAGGTAAACTGGAAAGTCCGCTAACAAGGGTGGAAGTACCTAGCACAGATCGTAGCACTGCTTTACAAAAGTAACCCGTATTAACGAACAAACTGTAACCGTTGAACTACATCCGTCCTTCTAATCTACCAAACGTATTATAAACACTTGTATCTACACCCAAACAACAGATCAAAACGCTTTTGATGTTGCCATGGGGAAAGATTACGAAGTTTCTGAAATACCATTTGCATCTTAGATAAACCCACAAAACACTCGTTCCAAAGCAAGCTCAATCACCTTCCCAAGAACTGATGCACAGGAATTAATTTATTTCCTAGTGAGCAGAGAAAAACTAAAACGTAACCAGTTGCAATATTACCTGTGATGTGCAATAAATGCCTCTAGTACAACCACGTCATCAAACACTTACACCCAGGAACTCATCAACGCTGCAAGAGATGCGAGGGCAAACACGAAAAAAAAGCAAAGCCTTTCTTGCCTTAATGAGGCAGGCGACCGATACTGCTCAAAACACATAAAGCATGAATAAATACCTACCATACAAAAGAACAGCAATGTCAAACGGAAACACGTCAATCAAATCTGATAAAACAAAAAACCAACTAACTTTAATCATGCCAGATCAATAAAATCTACAATTAAACCTAACCCCGTAGACGATACCCACTCTTCGTCGACACAGCTTACTAACATGACCTTAACACCTCCTCTTATCATAAACACTACCCCAGCCAGTCCAATGATTGTTACGTAATAGAGGCGAGTGGCCATAACAATGAACCCATTGTTGCCTAGGTGGACTTCGTGAGAGATGTTACTCCCCAGCAGACCACGCAACGAACCCCACCAATAGAAAAGGGAAAAAAACGAAAGGACATTGATATCTCCGACGATGATCTCGAAGTGCCCGAAACAAAATACAATAAAACAAAAGACAAGTAACAGTCCACATACAGCGGCTCGTCGATCTCGAGATGCTGATTGAATTACGTTTATTATAACCGAAACTGCGTCAAATGAAGACCAGAATGAAGGATCCAAGATCCACGTCTTATGGCTTACAGCTGAACATCTCATCTGTGAAAACGATCCTCGTATGCGTGAGGAAGCGAGGGAAACGTACAACGAAAAATTTGCGTCTGAAACTCTACGCAAACTAGCACCGAAGCTGCCCCAAATTACCCACCGGCTACTATTCAGCCAGTCCCACAGATCAAAATGCCCTCCTTAAACGAAGACCGTGCACACTCAAATAGCCAATACTATGATCGGACGTCCTCCTCCTCTTCCTATCAAAGCCTAGACAGCGGCGAACGCAGTAATTCTAGCCGACGTCGTACCCCAGACAGCACGATCCGCCATAGATGCACTGAAAGTTCCGAAACTGTTAACGGGTTGGGAGCTGCCGCTGTGTGCCAAGCAACGTCACATTCATCAACCATTCTACAAGAAGCCTTCGTTTTCTCTGCAGAGTTGCACGCACTCGTATTGCCAATCTCGATTTTCGAGGCAAACCACCTCCACAACGATGTCTCCATCTCAGGCGATCGGAGTGCCCTAACTCGGCTGACCTATGTACTATGACCGAAGCAGGCTAAGCGGTCGAATTTTGCTGGATCCCGTCAAGCGGGAATAAGGGGAGATGAGCTGGCAGACTCTCTCGCTAAACTGGCTCCCACCCACCATGAACAATTTATCAACATACCCTACCGAGATGGATTTTTATCAACTCCCGTATAACACTAAGAGAGTGCAGCCCACTTGCGAAACCTCAACAAGTTTTATCAATTTCTTCATTCACGCAACAAAGCCAACACAATGACCTCACTTACACAAATAACCTAATCGCTTTTGGCAAAAAATTCGACCTATGCAAAGCATTGTAAATATTAGATAGCAGTACAAACGAAATGATTCTTCCACCACTCAATGCACTTCGGTATATTAATCAAAGAGCGAAGAAGCAGTGACCAGCACGGAGAGCTACGTAGCACCATTTTATTTTTGTTATAAAAGAAGAAATGAAGAAATATATTTCTTTAGCATGCACGATCAGCTTCCGTACAATAACAAACTATATTCAAAATTTATTTGTGATGTAGTCGCTATTTCCGCACGTACCGGAGTGCAAACCTACCAGAATTGATCAACTCCGCGCATTACGAGGGAGTTCACGACGACTCATGTCAGAACTCCGGTGGAGATGGACCCCCTTCATCTAATGTAATCTACTGTTTGGGCATGGACCAATAAGGTTCTGTCTTTACACTAATACACAGATTGTTGTAAGCATTTACTGACCAATAGGAATGACAAAAAAGGCATGAACGGCATACATTTACTACAGCGAAAACTTTTCGTGGTGAGCGTAAAGTCATGCTATGTGCGGTCATGCTATGTGCAAGTGATGTGCAACTTCGATTCTTAACTCAAGGTATATGTTATCGATTTACACTGAAAAAGAGGCACTACATAAAAGGTGAATACTAGAAAAGGGCGTGATAAAAAATTAGAGTACATATTCTCTACTTAACAGCATGCGAGCTGCACGATAAAGAAAAACGGAACTTTCCCATGATTCATCCGAGTGGGACTAAACTCTAACAGTCCTAATGCAAATCTTAATTGGCGCCATTGCACTTGACTATTTTATATCTCATGCCATGGTGTTTTCTTGAATAAATGTCGACTGTAATCATACAAAGAATATCTCTATGGGTACCAACCTCTCTATGCAGCTCTTCTTGAAGTGGAAGCGGATTCCTGCCGTGACTGTCACCTCGGGGGAATACGCTAGGAGGAGTTGTGTAGCTAGAGTAGCTGCTGCCACTTGTTAGGAAGCGCAGGTCCACTGGTTCGGGGGCTCCATAGCCCCGGCCTCCCGTGTTGGGAAGGCCGTACAAGGAGGCAGGGCTCGTATAGAGGGAAGAAGGTGATGTGGGGGTGAAGGGAGCTGGAGTTGAGAATGTGAAGATAGCAGTGGAGGAAGGAGTGGACAATGTGGCAGAAGGTTGGCGGTACAGACGGGGAAACATCACCGACAGAAATTGACTCTTCGATCTGAAAGAAACGTTCAATTCTGTCATTATACAGATACAACTTTGCATTGTGATTTCGCGCAGTCAATTTTGGTTGAATAATTCGGTCAGGCGTAAACTCTCAAATAAGTAACAATACTCAAACACAAACCTCTTAAAGTATTCCTCACGCTTGGGCGTAGTTAATAGCATGCTTGTCAGACCCTTACGTGTGCACCAGTCTCTGGAAGTGTTCGTCAGGAAGGCTCAATATGAACTCGATGAATTCCATGTCAAGGGTCGGAGGTAGGTCCTTCTGGGCGTCCGTTTTGCTGAAGTCCAGCGGTGACTTCTCACTGGATACGGGGATAGGCTGTAGGATCAAATGTAATCGTTTAATTAACAACCACGTGACCAAAATTACTTGCATGTTTCGATGTTTCAATACCAATGAGGAACAAATCTTTCAATTAAGACTGTTCTCCTACCTATTAACGTGAATATGTAGGTATAGCAAACTTGAATAAACTCAACAGTTTGTCGTAGATCAAGTAATTATACTTCACAAACTGCGCTAGTTACTCCGGATGGATTAATTTATTTATTTCGAAATCCGTTATTAATATTGGCCATCTTCATGTTAGGTTCTAAAATAAATTATATAGCAGATAAATAAATAACATGTACTGGTGCAAATGCACGACGTTGATATAATGAGAGAGAATTTAATGTTGTCACCTGCAGTACGACAGCTTCCCCGTGCGAAGCAGAATCCAGCAGCGCGTTCGGTACAGAATACGGCATTTCAAAGCCCCCGTCTTCCTTGCGCAAGTGCGGCCTGAAAGACACGGTCAGCAACACATTATTCCTCAGAACAAGTTCTAACCTGAACTATTTTTCAAAAAGCTTCGACTATTCCTCTGGCTATGTAAAATTTCATCTGACATTAATTTTGCATGATGCTTCCTCATGTAAATAATCGGTGTTTGATGAATTCTAATGAAGTTGTCATAAATCGCTACCTCTCAGCAACATTCGCGTGTCATTTGATCAACCTTGCTGCCTATTTTTAGGTTGTTTACGTTTCTCTATTTTTCCTTAAATATCCTTAAATACACTTGTTCTCACCTAAGAAACAGAAGATGTTTGACCAATTCTTCCTGGTCGATGTGAGCGTCCAAACCTTCGTTAGCGATGATCCTGTCAATGTGTTTCTTGATCTGATTGGTTATGGTATCTTTTAGCTCAGACTGAACCAATGCTTCCAACCCATCCTGGTCGTGTACGACGTTGACGCCTTCACCAGTGCCTAACGACGCATACGTGTCAGATGATGATGCAGAGTGGTGCAGGTCTTCAAATGTGGGGTGCTGGAACTCAGTCGCTGGTTCTTCGTCATAGTGAACTTCGTGGCCTGTCGATCCTCCCTTAGCGGCAGTTTTTCGTGCGTGCGCTTCTGCCGCCGCCTGCTGGAGGCCTCTGATCGCAGCAATCTGTTGCAGTTGGTGGTTTAGAGTAAGACCTGCCACGGCTTGTTGTTGCAGCGCCCCAACAACCAGGGCTTCTGCTTGAAGGCGTTGCTGGAATGCCTGCTGAGCAGGAGAAGGTACAAGGTGTCCTGGCGTATGTGAAAGATGACTCGGAGAAAGAGGTGTGTGAACCAGTGGCGAAGACGGGTAGTGATTGAAAGCAACGTTCTCAGCAATGGCGTCCTGCACGATGTACGGTAGTGACTGTCCGTGGACTAACGTTTCGGGCGGTGGAGCTGGAGAGCCCCTTATATTATGATGAGAATAATACACCTCATGAGGGTAGCCTAGGCCGGAGGACTCTCCGTATGGGGACGAATTTTCCTCAAAGGCATTCGAGGGGACGTTTTCGTAAAACTCAGGTGGGTTGTCGTAAACATCAGACTGGTAAATATCGTGATGTGAATTGGGCTGTTCGTCAGTCTCAGTTATGATGTAACTATTACCGTCAGAAGGAAATCTATCTGGTCGTCTATCTAAATGGGTATGTTCAAGCTCCCCCCCAGAACGGTCTGGTTCGTAGTAATGGTCTAAGGGTGGCTTTGACTCTTCTTTCACTGGTTTAGAATTGGCATTGTCGGTCGCTATGTATACCGGAACTTCTTCAAATATCAATATCGGTGGCTTGCGTTTGTCGCTGCCATGTCTACTTAACCGGATTTCTGATGGGTTTGCTCCTGCAGATGTCTCTACAGCACTTATAAATGGTATGCTAATTCGCTTCTGGAAGTTCTGATTTTCGTTCCAGTTCTCTCCGTGTCTTCGTGAACTTGTTTTACTTCCGCTTGTTTGAGATAGCAATGAATCTCTCGTGGAATCGTGACCCTCAAACCTTGTATTTGCTCTGTCTGACGGTGGGTGTCTCTGTATCTCTTCCCCGATGATGAGATCAGATATTACGATTTGTTCTCTATCGTTTGCGTTGGCTCCTCTATTCAGGAAATTTGTGACAATTTTTTCACTTTTTTCGCGTCGCAACTCTTCTCTCTGACGAATCGCTTTATTCACTTCCCTTTCAATTTCACGCTCTCTTTCCAGCACAACTCTTTCATAATTTGACTCACTTCGTGGTCGATATTTACTTTCGATTTCAGTGGCGTCTTGGCGCAAATCATCGAAATTTCCATGCAAATTCCTTTCGCTGAAGCTACGCAGCTCGAACCTGCCTCTTTCTCTAATCGGGTGGACACCTCCTTGTCTGCCTTCAAGAAGATTCCTATTTTTCTCTCGCTCCAAGTTCTTCAACTGCTTCCTTGGATCGTGGAAAGGTAGCCTCGCCTCTTTTCGGTTGTTCACTATGACTACTTTGGCCTTGGTGCGTGCAGGCTCGGTCGAGTCTTTTCTTAGGTCGATGGGAGCGTCTAAGTCCACGCGACTTCGTTCTGCGTGACTGTAGGTGGTGGTGAAGAGTAGGCTATGAGTGACAAGCAAAAGCAAAGCCTGTAGATTCATTTCGAGATCGAACTCCCAAAGGAGCACTGAAATATAGGGATTATGGATAAGCTACCTACAAAACCGACACTGTGATTTCTAGCTGGAAGAAACAACACTGGCATCAATAATATAGTTGTCAATCCTGAACACGAAAACAATCGTTCCACCAACAAGCATACTCTTAGCCGTTTTTACCGGTCAATGATATTTTCTAAATGTTTTGGTTTGATTGTCAGTTTTTGCTTAGAAATCCCATTTGAGATCAAAGCTATTATTCTTCAACGCGCCTCCTCAATTTTTTTCAATCTGATAGATTGACAGCGGTTGCGCATTCGGTGTATCCTTTTGTTAAACAGGATCGAAGGAATATTAGTACATCTTTGGTCCTGACCACTCATGATTATACGCTAGGCAAAAAAAACGTACGAGAAAATACATTTTTTTGTAAGCCGGTCTACATTTCTAATTCCTTCTTCATCAAATACATGTGCAGTAAATTCTGCCTTTCGTGTATTATTCTTCTGTCTGAGCTCAGTTTAGCAAAAAAAACGGAACTGCAGTAATTCGAAAGTTCCCGTTATTTCGGTACCCTACGGTAGTTATGATACAACGCTGAGCTCGTGACCAGGAAACTGCTTTTACAAGAATGCTATACCACATCGGAAGCATTTATTTGAGTATCAGGTACACACGATGTTTTGTGCAATTTTTTCGCCTTATCAGACTATACTGCAGATACTAATGTAAACAAGCATTCTCATGAACATGCACGTGTGCTAAACTAGAAGGAACTTCCCCTCATTAGTTTTCAAATGAAATGGACTTTTTTCCTGTATTTCACAACATTAATTTAGTAACTAACTATATTAGGTCCGAGTTGTCATATACTTATCCATTTTGGGAATTAAAGTTCATGAAAGCACACACGGCAAACCAAACAATTCGAGAAAGTCAAACCCAAAGGAATTAGTGGAGCTGCAGCGAGTCATGGCGGATGTCAATTCAAGGTAAAGTAAATAGAATTCATCAGTAAATTTGATAAGATGTAATGTTAATTGTCTCCATGACATATTCTTGGTAGTGTTTTTGATCAAACAATCTCCATTTCTTTTGTAGATGAGTCTCAGGAAGGTTACCCGTCCATTGTCGTTGTGTGCCACTGGAAACGCGTGCTAGCAACAAGCAACTAGTATGCGAAGAAATGTTAGCTTATCATGTATACAATTGTCCAACTTCACTGTGTTGGGGTGCAATTTTATCTATCCGACGCACATGTGGGTACGCTAATGATTGAAACGTATGGTATAATTTTAAACATTTGCATGTTGGTGTTGTTGACAATGTTCAACTCAGAAGTTGTAGAAATTTACAGTCTACTGTTCGAGTGCTATTTTTCAAGGATGGTGAGAAAGAGGGCAAACCTGGAAGGATGAGGATGTGAAAGAAGCAAGCGGCCGGTTCTTGTTAGAGAGTGGTGATGTAAGGAAGATGTGTGGTGAGTATTTTGTTAA
>SDVV010002151.1:0-23667 GCA_016164225.1 Gammarus roeselii | reverse complement strand
ATTATTATTATTATTATTATTATTATTATTATTATTATATTATTGTTGATAAGGTCCCAATACGACAGTCAATTTAGTGTATTTGCAGCAGTAATGATCCATGATCACGGGAGAGTGTGTCATAGAAATTCAAGTTTTTACTTCTTGATATGAGAGAAGAAACTAGTTTTGAAGTTTTAAATAACGTTTTCAATGGAAGTGGTGCAGTTCTGCATGTATGTTATAATTTGTTAAATGTTTAATCTAACATAGGAAATGTCTCCTAAAAACTAATTTATCGAATAAATTTCACGGGTCTTTGAGGATGTATCAATTATTTTGAAGTATTGATGAATCATTA
This sequence comes from Gammarus roeselii, assembly GCA_016164225.1. Taxonomy (NCBI): domain Eukaryota; kingdom Metazoa; phylum Arthropoda; class Malacostraca; order Amphipoda; family Gammaridae; genus Gammarus; species Gammarus roeselii. Next base: position 23,327 of record SDVV010002151.1, on the reverse strand, counting down.
GCCAAGGAACGGATAAACCGCAGATACGTTCGAACAAATATTTATATATTCATACTTATGCTGCTCTAAAAATTATTAAAATATTTATTCATGAGCCCCATAAAAACATGATCCTTCATTGTAGAAGACACGTTACGTTATGCCTATAACTATCTAACATCATTGAGACCCATCGATAACTTTCCAGATCACCTTCGAAAGTTGAGCAACTATGATGGTGATGCAAGTTTAATTAAGAACCCAACAATGGTAATTGTTGGGCTCTTAATTACCATTGTTGGGTTCTTGATTAAACTTGCATCACCATCATAGTTGCTCAACTTTAGAAAGTGATCTGGAAAGTTATCGATGGGTTCCATGCTAGACACGTCTTTCGACTACGGCTCTGCTAGAAGATTCAACCACCAAGACATTTGCTGTTGCTATTTGACTTTGAAGCAAAATATGTTAAACTACGTTATCATCTAGGTTGGGAAAGCGTACGGTTGCCTAACTGCGACGACCCAGTAAACATTCAACGGTTATTCCGAGGGTTCTGTTCCTAATTAATTCAGCGGTGAACTCGTTTCGCAACGCAAATTCCTGAACTCCTAACTGAGTTCTAACAGAATCAATCTCATTGGGTACCACCGATTAAAGAGGTTTTGAAGAATTGGTGTTGAGGAAGCAAAACTGGTTGAACACTCCTCGGGCAAAGTGTTGGGAATTATTATTGAAAAGGTTATAACTCTCGTCTTCACTTGTTGTGATTAACCATCTAATCAACTCCCCAACTCTTCCTCTAGCAACGGATTTTTGTAGAAGTTCGGGACGCAAGCCAGCATTGATGGCTCGTGGACAGCCCTCAAGGTTGCTAACCCAATCTTTCATTATTTTACCTCTTTGAAGTACAAATCTTCCCATATCCTTCTAAATAGACCACCAATAACCTGAGACCGACTTGAGCAGAACGTAGTAATGATTAAACAGAGTATCCGATACCTTGAATCGCCATAACGGCATCTGAAAAATGCTGATCTTGGTGAATTTGTCCGCGAAGTTATGACTCTCTACGTGCTTTGAAAGAGAGACACAGCTGACTCGATTTCCTACGGTGGCAGATTTCTAGACGATGGAAACGTCTCCCACCCATTTCGGAGAAGATTCAACGACTAAGACACATGTTGTTGCTCTTCGATCTTGAAGCAAAATTAGACAGCTAAGTTGTCATCTTGATAGCAAAATCGCACGGTCGCCCAACCGTTTCGACCCAGTTGACATTCAATGGCAATTCCGAGGGCACTTTTCAAATCAGACTCATCGGTGAGCTCGTTTCGCAACGCAAAATCATGAATTTTCAACTTAATCATTTGATAAATCTCACCAGGTACTGCCGGCAAGATGTTTCGAAGAATTTCAGTGTTTTGGAAGCAAACCTGGCTGAGCACTCTTACAGCAAAATGTTTAAAATTATTTTCAGATAGGTCATACCTCTCTTCTTCTTTTCTTGTACATACCATCCAATCAACTCTCCAACAGTTCCTCTAGCCACCGAATTATGTAGCAGTTTGGGACGCAAGACAGCATTGATGGCTCGTGGATAGCCCTCAACGTTGTACAGCAAATCTTCTCCGCTACTACCTCCTTGAAGCACAAATCTTTCCATATCCTTCTCAATAGACCACCAATAACCTAGGGCCGACTTCAGCATAACGAACTAATGGTGCCACAATCTATCAAATACCTGGTATCGACATAACGGCACCTTGAAGATGCAGACCCTGGTGATTTTTTCCCCTAGGTCAAGACGGGTCGCAATGTAGCTTGGAAGCGAGACACAGCCGACGCAATTTTCCAGGACGATGGATACGTCTCCCACCCACTTCGGCAAGATGGCGCCTTTCATCGAAGGATGACTGCTGCTCGACATCAGACAGGACGCTTGGCGGTGTCACCTGAAACAAACAGATAGAGTATAATAACAGTCATAACGACTTTGCTTTGATAAAAGTGTATTAACTTCATTGACCAACAAATGATATTACTACCGATGCCGGTAAATGGTTGACACACTATAAAGCTATGACAAGATCGTGGAGATGATCCCTAGATAAATTTGAACAGGAATGTAGTCCACATTTTGTACTTTAACGTTATTTGACAGGAACCGATCAAATGAACAATGCCGATTCCCAATACCTCGTCTTCATTATAACATTTTTGGTCCTGTCACAACCAAAATGTTCTGCAAAATTTGACGACTTACTGAGAAAAGTTTCAAGTTAATTCAGTGTGAAATTATTATAAAAATCGGAGATGCTACAACATTAAACACTGGTTCGATTAATATTATTTATCGAATTATTGGTTTGTGAAGCTGCGTCTATACAGACTAAATTTAATGTGCTTAACTGAGATTTTACCCAATGAATAGTTACCATCCAGACTATACTTAGTGTGTTTAATTGAGATATTACCCTAAGAATTGTTACTATACAGTTTTTACTTAGTGTGTTAAATTGAGATATTTCCCTGAAAATTGTTACTATACAGGCTATACATGATGAACTTAAATGAGATATTACCCTAAGAACAGTTACTTTATATGTTAATTCATCACTGGCTCTACAAACTTTCCTCCATAAATCAATGATTTGTTGTTATGGATATGACACTCTGTCGTCAATGTTGGGACGCTGGAGAGAAATACTGCACACACGAGATATAAGAAAATATGTATGTTCTTATATAAAAAATTGTTATGTTGCTAATGAGCTTCCTGATTTGATTCGTCTGCCTTACCCTGGCGGATCACTCATATTTTTACTTGAGTATGTTATGTTTCAAATGCACTTATATGCTGTTCATGGTTTTTGATAAAATGGTTATTATTATAATTATCGATTTTTTTTTTATTATATGATCAAAGCTGCACTTTGGCTGGAGACGTCATCGATGCCCAAAAAGTAACGCTTCATATGAGACGGACAAGAGAAAATCTGCGTTTTTTGCTCATTATTAGGAATGATTCACAAAATCCAACCTAACAAATCCTCCAACTACTCAGAAGGCTGGTCGTGCCCTATCCATGACAAAATGTCACGATACAGGTCGTTCCACTTGGATGATTAACATTTAGTACATTACAACTGAAAAAATATTTGACCAACCAACTAAGCACGAATCCAACCGCGAATAGAACTAAGCACAAGCCATTCCACGGGTATGACTAAGCGCCTTTTCAACCAAGCACTAATCCTTCAATAACCTCCCGGGCATAGATTTATTCCTACACCCAAAAAAACAGCCCCCTGGTCACCACTCAAGAATAATTGTCGTTCCTTAATATAAGCAACAAACATGGACGTCACGGTATATAGACAATTTTAACTCCGATGAATCAACACACATTCTCTTGCAAATGTCTACTGGAGACTGGAGTAGCAAGCGGTGACTCGCAAACGTATTCCGCCCGGTGTCCGATACTATTGCACCATGGTTTGCAATCTGATTCAGATGTCCGAACGCGTCCATCGTTTGCAGCTAACCCATTTTGGTTAAAGAAGTCATTATCCATTTACAATGATATCAGCTCTGTGATTAATCTGAGAGATAAGACAAAGCCAAGCAGCCCCCCCTCCACATTTGTAAAAACAGTACTCCGCAAGACTGAATAATCTAAAAACCAGGTTAAATATGTTTAATACGTTTTTTTGGTAGCGTATGCCATGTACTAAAATCATTTTATTTCGTACAATTATCATACAAAATTGTGAAGGAGTAACTGCAACAGAGCCTCAACGAGCAAAGCCGGGATAAAAGTAACTAACTCATTTATTTTCATCGTGAGGTAATGGAATTTCCGTTCATAAATCTAACAAATGAACACCAAATATCAGATGCACTATTTGAATTAGCGAGGTAAATGTTCCAAGTGAATTTTTCACAGCTCATCTCTAGTATGCTACCGGTTTGTACTTCGTGCAGCAAAATGTAATTCAAATATATGATATGGATAATCTTAAGAACTGAGAATTTAAGGAACCAAAGGACACGGGGTTGGCAAATCAAATGATCTAACATACTGTAAAAGTCAGTCGAAGAAACAAGCTAAATTTTGATACATGGAATTTGACCACATGAAGGCTATAAATATATAATCCCTCATGACAACAAAGTCAAAAGTCTAGGAGTGTGGCTTGATTCCAATATGACCTTTGGACATCATTTTGATAAGCTCTGCTCTAAACTGAATGGTACACTCATGTTTCTCAGTCGAACGAAGAAACAACTCGACTTCAAGTCCAGACTTCTCATAATCAATGCTCTGATTTTTTCACATTTAAACTACTGCCCCATCATTATGGGTAAGTGCACGAAAACGCTACTCTCAGACATTCAACGCAGCAAAAACTACACCGCAAAAGTATCTCACGATGAGAATTTTATAATGAGCGATCACGTGACACCAATTCTAAAGAAACTTGGGTGGCTGAATATCCAAGAACGACTAGAACGGAGCGAAGCAGTACAAGGTTTTAAAATTCAGAACAAGCTCTCCTGTTCCAACGGTGTTGTATTGACAACTCGAAAAGCGGCCCATCAACGATCAACACGGAATGAAAATAACATTGACACAGAGTTCAGAAAAACAGAGATTGGAGCCAAAACTTTCACTATTTCAGGTCCAAAGAGCTTCAACAAGCTACCAGCTGAGATTCAGAATTGCGCAACCGTATCCTCTTTTGAGCAGAAATGTACCACTCTATTGCTTGCTCGCAGACAGGAGCAGGCAAAGTTAAACAATCGATGACGATTAACGCAAAACTAGTAACGTAAAATCAACACTACCACCCTGTCAACAAAACACTAACATAACCTCACATACTATGTTTCTCTGATCTCTTCTTCTATTTGTTTTTGTGCAAATAGCAGCTGCCAATTCAAACACGGCTCACTGTTGTAGAATCTTGCAATTTCACCGCAGCGTGCCCTATCCCTATTGACTTGACTTCGCATCGTTCTGTCTCTAAAAAAAATTATCTGGGCCGTCTAGGACAATTGTTTCATACGCGATGTAGATACATATGTTTCTTCGTGCATAAGGCGACTACTCTGCTACCATGCCGCTAAAATACCACCCTGGTTGGTGTATGAATGCATTTTTTCTTATTTTGTTACTATGCCAGTGGTTCTCTAACTCACATAGATCCACCCATACCGTCGCATTCTTTGCCATTCAATTGATTAGGCTGGGGTCTGAATAAAGAATTCATACTAATAACTATGCAAAAGATATCCATGTCTAATAGAAACATCTTATTTCATCAGGAAATAACGCACACTTGTTGCGGACCTCAAACCTACCATGATAGCCCTTCCGTCGTGACACGTTACAGAGAGCTTATTGTTCCACGAGAATCACACACCGCGTGTGCACGAAGAAACTTTTTTGTTTTGTATATTATAATGATGATATTTTTTTGTTTTATTTTTTCATTTTGTCAGTGACTCTCTGTCTCACATAGACCCAACCATACCGTCGCATTCTTTGCTACCCAATGAATTGGGCGTATAGCTGAATTAACAACTCCCACTCTATTTTGATGTTATATAAAAGATCTGAATGTTCAAAACGGAACACCTTATGTCAACGAAATACAGTGCATATTTATAGTGTACATTAAAACTTAACCCTGACAGCTTTCTCGTCGTGACATGTCACGCTCGGCAAGAGTCTTGTTTGTATGTTCAGCTTGTATGTTCAGCTAAGCTCCAATTACTCAGTTACAGGTTCTTATCTTGTTCATTTCACCGATGTTAGATTTACTATAGATAAATTGATTGTTAAAAGGAATAACATACCATCTGCGTATGAATAAACTTTTTTATTATCATTTTATTATAAATAAAAAAATTACACAAAAATAATCTCGTGTGCGCACATTATTAAGAGATTGTGATGGTCACTGTCGAAAAATATTTGAAAAAAGCAATCGAACTTGTCATGCATTTAGAATCATTCTACAAATATGATTGCGCTCGTGTTTTTTTAGAATCCAAACGCTTCTAAGATATCCTCCTTAGGGACAGTGATGTCTGTCAGCTCTCTCAACAGCTTCCTGACAATGTTGTTACAGTTCTCAGTAGCAGTAACTTCGGGGATCAGGCCAGATAGAGCAAGGATGTTTACTCTCAACAGCCCGGTTATCACTTGTTATGTAGAGGACAGTTGTCCCCACAATTGTTATTAAGATAAACCGGTTTTCCCTACTTTTCCCATTGGTGCTCATTCAAATCGATCGAATTATGAAACAAACAAATACAAAATGTATGTTGTAGATAAAACCGGTTTCAACTATCCCGCCAGCGGCAACATCGAGTGAGCTTGCGGTAAAGCACTCATTACAATAATACTTTTATTCAATTTCATTTATCAAGAGTGTGTGCCTGCCAGAAAAAGTAGTTAATTCCTTCAGTTACTGATTGAATTTTAATAACAGCTTGTTGCTAAGCATCTAGGGGGCCTATAGGTTTCCGTTGTATATATGAACACATGTGAATCCACATGAATACCTTGCCAATTCATGGAACTGGTCTGTCTGGATGACAGAACCATGCCCAAATTGTGTTGACCTGAAGGTTAAGATTATGTGTAAATATTGTAAATTAATGTAGAAGGTATAGATGTTTAATAGTTCAAGGTCCTTGTAGAAAGACCTAAACTATTAAAGTCATTGAGCTGAGTGAGCATAATTCCATGAAATTTATTTGATTTTGAACGCTAAATATGATCAACCATGTGGCAGCCAAAGCCTGACTGTATTTTATGTCAGCTAGGGGAGCGATCCCAGAGAAAACTTTCAGCACGTAATCCTTAGAACGCCACTAAATCTTCTAATTCTAAAACATATTCCTAACAAGCCAGGTCTCAAATATCGAGCAGGCAATACCACTCTGTGGAGCCGGTTCCTTCATTCTTTTATCGCTAACAAATATTTAGGCTGACTACTATTAACTAGACTTATGGGGAACTAGACAGGAATAGTTGAGGACCAGACTGGGAACAGAACGTTCGGTTAAATTTCTCCAAATTCAATATGTGTGGTTGAACTTAATGACATGTCGCAGAGTTGACCTTTATCTTTTTAACCAACGAACTTCTCCTTCAGCTCTGACCCTAAGGCCCAGTTAGTCTTCGGGGAATAATCTCAGTGGGTGTCGCAGGACCAAGATTGAAAACAACAGGAAATTCATTACCTCCCTAGATGAAGCTACTATCGAGGCAGAAGGCCCTATCCTGAGTGCCAGGTTCAATATTGAGCCCCGAAGAATGGTGATCACTGGCAGCACCTTCTAGTCCTGGCCGTCGAGAAAAAAATGCTAGTTTGCTCCATTGCCGTCTTGTTTGATCTTACAATATTACAATTCCTATGCTTGTAAATTCAATTCTTGAGAACAGCTTTACTGTCTTCTCCATATTGACCTCCGTGTGATCTTATTTCCAGTAAATAAACTAGAAAAACCTTTAAATGCATGTTATGTAAAATCTGAAAAGTCATCGCAGACCACTACACAATTTAAACGTATCTTCTGAAATACGTCCAAATTAAACCATATTAACAGTGGCTGACATGCTCCATTCATTAATGAACCGATGCATTAAAACAAAAATAAAAAATTGCTGTGTGACAGCAAAGGTACCTTGATTGGCAAAGCTAAGTAAGTACCACAAAAGTTTCCTTAAATTATCCATGGTGCATTTTACTTTAGCACTAGTTTGTTGTCTCTCTGATATTTATAATTTCACGTATACTTTTACACCTTATGTTTCCTGTATAGTTAGAAGTTATTAATATTAAACCGAGTTAAAATGGAATGCCATTGCGCTTTCGTGCTCTCACTAACCCGCGTCAACGGTGTTGTTGCAATACACGAATAGCACTTGATATATGTCGTTTCACTATTTTTTCCGACATTAGAGACGGGGTAATTTGTGCAATTTCGACTCATGCATCCAATTATCGAATGTCTGGTATCAGTCGTATGAGATGGTTGGACCTGGAGTGGCGTTTGCGGCCGCCGCACTGGATGTTGCTGAGGCCTACTACATGTATTTGAAAGTAGTCCACACGGCGGGAGTTTACAATTCTTCCCATGGTCTTACATAGGGCGCTGATAAGGGCAACATGCGTCGACAAACGATCAAAATATATCTAAATGTACAGAATTGATGAAGCGCTTCAAAACACAACTTCAACGAAGCGGAAGATAGCAACGATCTCAAAATGCTTCAACCCATTTCACCGTAGTCGTTGTTGAATTTTGTGCTTGTCTTCCTAACTAGTGTCGTCATACCTTGCACTAGGTTATTATATTTTGAAACTTTGGCGGAGAAACTGAAAAGTGACGCTGAATTTTGAATAATTTTCTCAAGATACTATTCAGATGTTTCAAAACTTTTATTGATTGCAAGATGAATTGTCAAGGTCTTCATAACTGAAAATTTGATTAATCATTTTAAAGGAGTGTGGTTGTAGGACGAGAAAATGTGTCCCAGTCAAAATAGGGTATTTTCAGGAATGTGATGTTGTTTTCAGAACGAACAACTCACGTTGACCAAGCCTCGGTAAATAATATCTGAGTATTGTGATGTTATGTGAATGTTCAAACTGTCATCATAGCAAACTAAGTATGAAACCCTCATATCCTACATTGAGGATCGAGATGTAGTCAAATTCATAAATGCTATTAATTGCCGTTCAAACCGAGTAACTATAATGACGTCACGGCTCAAGGTAAGTTCCAATACACTGTACTCCGTCACTAAGCATCTTTAACTGTCGTGGCTGAGTACAGTGTTGTGAATCAGATAACCTGATTATGTAAGAAATAAATATAAGACACTTTAGGTGGAACGTTTATTAGATAGGTCATGGAAAAAACATCGTGGATGATCGACTACACAAGTTTTAAGATCACCCACAGAGAGCAATCATTTTGTTTCTAATCAATAAATGCTAATTACCCTTATATTACTGTTCTTAAAACCACAACAGCATTTTTGTAATTACATCTGATGTTTGTTCAGTACCTGTATATTATTGTAAGTACAGGGAAGCAAAACAGTTGGTTCGTAACTACATCTGACGATTTTATTTAGTTGTGCCATATTCCAAAATTGTATCATTTGGTACGATACAATAGTATATATCGTAAAACGATTTGGGGAGACTAAAACTACAAACAGACAGATTTTTCCTACAACAAAAGTGCTTTCCTTGCGACAAAATATAGAACACCGAAATACTTTTGGCAGGAAGACATGGTAAATCTCAGTCGGTATACATAGACGCAGCTGAGATATACCGGTAGTAACAAATTAATAAATCTAGGGTCACGGTGAAGAATTCATTAATTACGTTCCAAACAGCATTTTTCCGAGCACCATTCTTCCTACATCATTCTCATGCTAGTGGCAAAGTAGCATTTTCGAGCGTCGTACTTCATCTTGGGAATTCTCTTACAGCTCTCTCCTTCTCCTATGGTATTCATACGGAAATGAATTTACCATCCATCACCTATCCTTTACCTTTCATAGTAGAACATTCTTAATAATTTTTCAAAGCTGTTTACCAGTTCAAATTGCAGTGTTATCCTTGGATGCCGCGATACATATACATATTTTGAGTGACATCGGTTCCTAAGTACGATATAACCTCACAAAACGTCGTATGTATCGATGAAGTGCCTTATCAAATTTATGTTGTTGGGAGAATCAATGGAAATAAAAATATCTCAATAGAAAATATGTCACCACAATAGAATCGGAGGAAGCGAACTTTAACGGAATATGAGTCACTGAAGTCAGTGATTCTACTTGAGTATAAAATGTAGATGACTGTGCGATTATTTTATAACACATGACGATCATAATGAGAGATAACTATTCACACTGACGCGTTTGCTGGATAACATAAACGCACAAAATGCATGTTTCATATATTGGGATACTTTTATCCCACTTACTATGAGGTAAAAATTATTGGCAAAAGGAAACCTACGCTATCATCAGCTGGCGTGGACGCTGCTATCGGCCTAATACGTGCGTAACAGAGTTCAAACCTAAATTATTAAATGTAGAAAATTATAACATATTAAGATTGACGCTATAACACGTTGTCTTTTACTATCATTGACGCCAACATTGGCACGACATATGAGTTGGGATACCTGAATCGTAAGTACTATGAGATAAAAATGTCAACACAATAAAATTGACACTTTCATTGTCTTTCAAAGCGCACATCTACCGGAAATATTGAAAACATCACTCTAAACTGCACCTAACACGGAGGGTGCAAAATAGGAAAAGAAAACCCAGGAGCTAATTATAACACAGCATGAAAAAAAAATTATCACGGTTGTCTCAACCTCTAAATGGACTACTAAAAAACGAACAACTGAGGCAAGGACTGAGGAAAGGCCTGAGGCAAGGGCTGAGGCAAGGGCTTAGACAAGAACTGAGGCAAGGACTGAGGAAAAGCCTGCGGCAAGGATTGTGGCAAGAACTGAGGTAAGGACTGAGGAAAAGTCTGCGGCAAAGCCCGAGAAGGGTTGACGCAAAGGCTGAGGCAAGAACGGAGGCAAGAACTAAGGCATGGACTAAGGAAACGCCTGCGGCAAAGCCTGAGACAAGGATTGAGACAGGGGCTGAGGTAAGAACGGAGACAAAAACTGAAGCAAGGACAGAAGCAAGGACTTGAGCAATGTAGCAAGGACTGACGCATGGACTGATTGCTTACGATTTAACGGCACGAACGTGGCCGAAAGGAATATTACTTCCTCAATACTTTTATTATTTTAAATTTCTGCTTTTTTTTTGTTTGTCGTCATCGCGCGTCTCTCTTTATTGTGTCGTCACGGTAGAAAGGTTCAGACCTCTCTTTATTGTGTCGTCACGGTAGAAAGGTTCAGACCTCTCTTTATTGTGTCGTCACGGTAGAAAGGTTCAGACCTCTCTTTATTGTGTCGTCACGGTAGAAAGGTTCAGACCTCTCTTTATTGTGTCGTCACGGTAGAAAGGTTCAGACCTCTCTTTATTGTGTCGTCACGGTAGAAAGGTTCAGACCTCTCTTTATTGTGTCGTCACGGTAGAAAGGTTCAGACCTCTCTTTATTGTGTCGTCACGGTAGAAAGGTTCAGATCTCTCTTTATTGTGTCGTCACGGCAGAAAGGTTCAGACCTCTCTTTATTGTGTCGTCACGGCAGAAAGGTTCAGACCTCTCTTTATTGTGTCGTCACGGCAGAAAGGTTCAGACCTCTCTTTATTGTGTCGTCACGGTAGAAAGGTTCAGGCCTACTGCTGTGTAACATGACTGGCCAAAATTAGGATGGTCGAGTCAGGATCGGAGGGTAGTCGAGGTCCACTCAATCACCAAGCAATCGGTCACGGGGCCTTCTTGAGACTATAAATATATTTGTATGAACACAACTAATGGTGGTATCAACAATACCGCAAACTAAGTAGGGCGGGTTCTGGAAGATTTCACGAGGATAATTCAATCATTAAAGGAAGACATGCCTTATTTCACACAACTGATGGATGCATAGGTTCCACGACGTGCAATGAGGAAGAAAGAAACATAATCTTACCTATTATCTTACAAAAATTGGGTATGAACAATTTTACCGACAGCGAAGCGATGGAGAACTGCCTTTGTAACAATGACAGACTTAGAGGATCAAATTTTTATATCTTGCTTAGGAGGATTGGGCCAGATAAAATAGGTCAGAGGGTATCAGTTACGAATTAAAAACATGTTCCACACTACAAAAATCTAACATGCTATTGGTGCATTTGGAATGACTTGAAAACCCCTGCACTAACTGCTGTTGGGGCTACACAATGACTTTGTTGGTTTCATGCAACAAAAACCAACAATAGAGCACCATAGTAAGAGTATGAAAAACATAGCTGTTTTGAAAAGAAGGTGCATCTTGCAAGTACCTAAATTTATTTTTTCCATGGGACACCCTTCATTCATTTACAGTGCTCGTCGGGCTGTATTGATTGCATGAGTCACCCTACATTCATTTACAGTGCTCGTCGGGCTGTATTGATTCCAAGAGACACCCTACATTCATTTACAGTGCTCTTAGGGCTATATTGATTCCACGAGACACCCTACATTCACTTACAGTGCTCTTAGGGCTATATTGATTCCACGAGACACCCTACATTCACTTACAGTGCTCTTAGGGCTATATTGATTCCACGAGACACCCTACATTCACTTACAGTGCTCGTAGGGCTGTTTTGATTCAATGAGACACCCTACATTCACTTACAGTACTCGTAGGGCTGTATTGATTTATTCGAGGGAATCGTTTAACGTGAGTCAGCTTGTTTGTTTGCTCAACTGAACTTCGCATTCCAGTTTATTAAATATAGAGAACATGTGAATACAAAATGATCCCTTGATATGTTGATATGTATTAAACCGTGTTCATATTTTGCAAATTTACCAACAAAATTGAATACGATTACAATTGCAACCACTGTTCGTTATAACAATAACTTGACTCAAAATGTCAGTCTACCGATCAATAAATTGTTCAAAGAAATAACACAGTGTATAATATAAATGACAGATGTAACAAATTTGCTAACGCATTTCCAATAAATATCTAATATATTGCATGTGTACAAAATTATTGTTAATCAGCTCAAATTCCAAGAAACGACACTTGAACTGTTTTTTTAAGTTGTCAAGCATCTTCTTGACGTCAACAATACTCATGTTGTACTCTAGAAGCTTGTTTTACCACTCGGTGTTGAAGCCTGAATCGGCAAAATCACTATAATACCTGTTCAACTTGACACAGCGAGCTGGTTCGAGAGCTAGGGAACAAAAGATCCAGTAAGTATCTAGTGCAGGCTTGTTAACATCGAGTAATGCCTGTAAATACACACTGCACTACTGTAAGAAACACGAGGATGATTTACGTGCAGCTAGTCTGTCAGAAAAAAATGTTAGTGGGCGGATAATTGATTTCTGGAAAGAAATGAAAAATCTGAAACCGAAAGAGAGCTCTGTTTCTCAGTCTGTTAATGGCATAGCAGGGAAGGGAAAAATATTGCTGATGAATGGCATGACAATATTTATGGTATCATGAACAGTGTCAACAACGACACTGACTCGTTTTTTGTTAATGAGGCCCTCGATCGGGATAGTGATGAGGATGATGTATATATGTGGGACCGTTGTCGAAAAATTAAAGAATGGCAAAGCTGTGGGGAAGGATGGTGTACATGTGAAAGTATGCAAGTATGGTCCTGTTCAACTACTTCATATGTCCATTTTTATCACTGGCTGCCTTAAACCTAAATACCTTCCTAACAACTGAGGATGTTGTTGTTAAACCTATCATAAAATTGTAAAATGTGCGACCGATGAAGGTAACTACAGACCAATATCAATTGCTACTGCTGCATCAAAGCACGTAGAAATAGTTATTCAGAACAGGCTTGGCGACTGCATGAAAACAACGCCCAACCAATTTGGGTTCAAGCCTCCGCATGGGACCGAAATGGCTATCTTCACCTATGTACCATTGCTTTTTGGATGCCAAAAAAGTATTTGATCGTGTCAATCACTGGACACTGTTGAAAAAACTTATTGAAAGAGGGGCGCAAATTTACATTGTAATGCTACTAAAGTATTGGTACCAGCAGCTGGAATGTGTAATACGATGGGGAAGCACATTGTCAAATACGTTTCGAACCGCTAATGGTATAAGGCAAGGAGGCCTAATCTCGCCTCTCCTTTTTAATGTGTATGTAGATAGCTTACATGACCGACTATCTCTTAGCCGTGTTGGGTGTCACATTGACGGATCCTGTGTTAACGCGATTAGCTATGCAGACGACATGGTCCTTCTGGCCCCACATGCCGATGCTTTTCAGACGATACTAAGTATATCTGAGACTGAGGCCGCGAAACTGGATATCGAGTACATACCAGTAAATCTGCGTTAATGCTGGTGAAACCCCCATTCAAGGTATTCCAGTTCAGAACGGAAGGGGTACTTGGCGGGACCCCGCTGGAGGACGTGGACACTTGTCCTTACTTGGGGCATTTAATATCAAATAACAGGTGTGATAATGACGATATCACTTAACAACACCGGAAGTTAAATGCGGTTGGCAACCAACTAATAAGAAAATACCACTTGTGTACAACGGATGTTAACCTGCGGCTTTTTAAAACGTACTGTTATCCTCTATACTGTAACTCATATTGGTGTAAATTTACCAGGGGTACTATGAGTAAACTGCGAGTAGCATACAACAACATATTCAGGAGACAGGTGGGTGTCTCAAAATGAACGAGTGCTAGCCAAGTTTTTGCAGAATATGATGTTAATTGCTTGAAAGTACGAGCAAGAAAAAGTGCATACAGACTCCAGGAACGAATTGAAAACTCAAATAATTCTTTCCTGGATGCAGTATGTAACAGTGAGGGATACGAACTATCTCCATTTATAGAAAGATGGGACAGAATACTGCTTGTGCAGGAAAATCCCGATATTAATAGGAATAATGTTTGACTACATGCGGGTGGTTGTCAGGTCGAGAAGCGCCCCGAGAATGTTCACTGATAGGTGGCTCTATACTAAACCTCTCCAACATTCTTTTTTGCATGCATACTCATGTGGGAAAGGAACATAAAAAGTATTTTAGGCACGCTTGTCTCAAACTTAATCTGTAAATTGTTGTCATGTATTTCAATCTTGAACTGTCTCCACCTGGGCATTTTTTTTAACGATATTTTTTTATGTATTGGTAGAAATGTTTTTCTGTTGAACTTATTTTCCGTGGTAACCATTATTGTACCATCGAGGGCCTCAATACGGATTATTATTATTATCATTAGTATTATTATTATGATTATTATTATTGTTATTATTATTATTATTATTATATTATTGTTGATAAGGTTTCAATACGACAGTCAATTTAGTGTATTTGCCGCAGTAATGATCCATGATCACGGGAGAGGGTGTCATAGAAATTCAAGTTTTTACTTCTTGATATGAGAGAAGAAACTAGTTTTGAAGTTTTAAATAACGCTTTCAATGGAAGTGGTGCAGTTCTGCATGTATGTTATAATTTGTTATATGTTTAATGTAACATAGGAAATGTCTCCTGAAAACTAACTTATCAAATAAATTTCACGGGCATTTGTGGATGTTTCAATCATTTTGAAGTCTTGATGAATCATTAGCTAAGGAACGGATAAACCGCAGATACGTTCGAACAAATATTTATATGTTCATACTTATGCTGCTCTAAAAATTATTAAAATATTTATTCATGAGCCCCATAAAAACATGATCCTTCATTGTAGAAGACACGTTACGTTATGCCTATAACTATCTAACATCATTGAGACCCATCGATAACTTTCCAGATCACTTTCTAAAGTTGAGCAACTATGATGGTGATGCAAGTTTAATTAAGAACCCAACAATGGTAATTGTTGGGTTCTTAATTACCATTGTTGGGTTCTTAATTAAACTTGCATCACCATCATAGTTGCTCAACTTTAGAAAGGGATCTGGAAAGTTATCGATGGGTTCCATGCTAGACACGTCTTTCGACTACGGCTCTGCTAGAAGATTCAACCACCAAGACATTTGCTGTTGCTCTTTGACTTTGAAGCAAACTATGTAAAACTACGTTATCATCTAGGTTGGGAAAGCGTACGGTTGCCTAACTGCGACGACCCAGTAAACATTCAACGGCTATTCCGAGGGTTCTGTTCCTAATTAATTCAGCGGTGAACTCGTTTCGCAACGCAAATTCCTGAACTCCTAACTGAGTTCTAACAGAATCAATCTCATTGGGTACCACCGATCAGAGGTTCTGAAGAATTGGTGTTGAGGAAGCAAAACTGGTTGAACACTTTTCGGGCAAAGTGTTGGGAATTATTATAGAAAAGGTTATACCTCTCGTCTTCACTTGTTGTGATTAACCATCTAATCAACTCCCCAACTGTTCCTCTAGCAACGGATTTTTGTAGAAGTTCGGGATGCAAGCCAGCTTTGATGGCTCGTGGACAGCCCTCAAGGTTGCTAACCCAATCTTTCATTATTTTACCTCTTTGAAATACAAATCTTTCCGTATCCTTCTCAATAGACCACCAATAACCTGAGACCGACTTGAGCAGAACGTAGTAATGATTAAACAGAGTATCCGATACCTTGAATCGCCATAACGGCATCTGAAAAATGTAGATCCTGGTGAATTTGTCCGCGAAGTTATGACTCTCTACGTGCTTTGGAAGAGAGACACAGCTGACTCGATTTCCTACGGTGGCAGATTTCAAGACGATGGAAACGTCTCCCACCCATTTCGAAGAAGATTCAACGACTAAGACACATGTTGTTGCTCTTCGATCTTGAAGCAAAATGTGTACAGCTAAGTTGTCATCTTGATAGCAAAATCGCACGGTCGCCCGACCGTTTCGACCCAGTTCACATTCAATGGCAATTCCGAGGGCACTTTTCAAAGCAGACTCATCGGTGAGCTCGTTTCGCAACGCAAAATCATGAACTTTCAACTTAATCATTTGATAAATCTCAACAGGTACTGCCGGCAGGATGTTTCGAAGAATTTCAGTGTTTTGGAAGCAAACCTGAATGAACACTCTTTCCGCAAAATGTTTACAATTATTTGCAAAAAAGTCATACCTCTCTTCTTCTTTTCTTGTACATAACCATCCAATCAACTCTCCAACAGTTCCTCTAGCCACCGAATTATGTAGCAGTTTGGGACGCAAGACAGCATTGATGGCTCGTGGACAGCCTTCAACGTTGTACAGCAAATCTTCTCCGCTACTACCTCCTTGAAGCACAAATCTTTCCATATCCTTCTCAATAGACCACCAATAACCTGAGGCCGACTTCAGCATAACGAACTGATGGTGCCACAATCTATCAAATACCTGGTATCGACATAACGGCACCTTGAAGATGCAGACCCTGGTGATTTTTTCCGCTAAGTCAAGACGGGTCGCAATTTAGCTTGGAAGCGAGACACAGCCGACGCAATTTTCTAGGACGATGGATACGTCTCCCACCCACTTCGGCAAGATGGCGCCTTTCATCGAAGGATGACTGCTGCTCGACATCAGACAGGACGCTTGGCGGTGTCACCTGAAACAAACAGACAGAGTATAATAACAGTCATAACGACTTAGCTTTGATAAAAGTGTATTAACTTCATTGACCAATAAATGATATTACTACCGATGCCGGTAAATGGTTGACACACTATAAAGCTATGACAAGATCGTGGAGATGATACCTAGATAAATGTGAACAGGAATATAGTTCACATTTTGTACTTGAACGTCATTTGACAGGAACCGATCAAACGAACAATGCCGATTCCCAACCTCGTCTTCATGATAACATTTTTGGTCCTGTCAAAACCAAAATGTTCTGCAAAATTTGACGACTTACTGAAAAAAGTTTCAAGTTAATTCAGTGTGAAATTATTATAAAAATCGGAGATGCTACAACATTAAACACTGCTTCGATTAATATTATTTATCGAATTATTGGTTAGTGAAGCCTTGTCTATACAGACTAGATTTAATGTGCTTAACTGAGATATTACCTAATGAATAGTTACCATCCAGACTATACTTAGTGTGTTTAATTGAGATTTTACCCTGAGAATAGTTACTATACAGACTTTATTAGTGTGTTAAATTGAGATATTACCCTAAGAATTTTTACTATACAGGCCATACATGATGAACTTAAATGAGATATTACCCTAAGATCAGTTACTTTACATGTTAAATCATCACTGGCTCTACAAATTTCCGCCATAAATCAATGATTTGTTGTTATGTATATGACATTTTTTGATGCGCTCACTATGTCGTCAATGTTGGGACGCTAGAGAGCAATACTGTACACACGAGATATAAGAAAATATGTATGTCCTTATGTATAAAATTGTTATGTTGCTAATGTGCCTCCTGATTTGTTTCGTCTGCCTTACCCTGGCGGATCACTCATATTTTTACTTGAATATGTTATGTTTCAAATGCACTTCTATGCTGTTCATGGTTTATGATGAAATTGTTATTATTATTATTATCAAGATTATTATTATTATTTTATGATCAAAGCTGCACTTAAGCTGGAGACGTCATCGATGCCCAAAAAGTACCGCTTCATATGAGACGGACAAGAGAAATTCTGCGCTTTTTGCTCATTCATGGGAATGATTCACAAAATTCAACCTAACACAAATCCTCCAACTACTCACAAGGCTGGCCGTGCCCTATCCATGACAAAATGTCACGAGACAGGTCGTTCCACCTGGATGATTAACATTTAGTACATTACAACTGAAAAAATATTTGACCAACCAACTAAGCACGAATCCAACCACGAATAGAACTAAGCACAAACCATTCCACGGGTATGACTAAGCGCCTTTTCAACCAAGCACTAATCCTTCAATAACCTCCCGGGCATAGATTTATTCCTACACCCAATATAAACAGCCCCCTGGTCACCACTCAAGAATAATTGTCGTTCCCTAATATTAGCAACAAACATGGACGTCACGGTATATAGACAATTTTAACTCCGATGAATCAACACACCTTCTCTTGCAAATGTCTACTGGAGACTGGAGCAGCAAGCGGTGACTCGCAAACGTATTCCGCCCGGTGTCCGATACTATTGCACCAGGGTTTGCAATCTGATTCAGATATCCGAACGCGTCCATCGTTTGCAGCTAACCCATTTTGGTTGAAGAAGTCATTATCCATTTACAATGATATCCGCTTTGTGATTGATCTGAGAGACAAGACGAAGCCAAGCAGTCCCCCCTCCCACATTTGTAAAAACAGTACTCCGCATGATTGAATAATCTTTAAGCCAGGTTAAATATGTTTAATACGTTTTTTGGTAGCGTTTGCCATGTACTAAAATCATTTTCTTTCGTACTATTATCATACAAAATTGTGAAGGAGTAACTGCAACAGAGCCTCAACGAGCAAAGCCGGGATAAAAGTAACTAACTCATTTATTTTCATCGTGAGGTAATGGAATTTCCGTTCATAAATCTAACAAATGAACACCAAATATCAGATGCACTATTTGAATTAGCGAGATAAAAGTTCCAAAGGAACTTTTCACAGCTCATCTCTAGTATGCTACCGGTTTGTACTTCGTGCAGCAAAATGTAATTCATATATATGATATGGATAATCTTAAGAACTAAGAATTTAAGGAACCAAAGGACACGGGATTGGCAAATCAAATGTTCTAACATACTGTGAAAGTCAGTCGAAGAAACAAGCTAAATTTTCATACATGGAATTCGACCACATGAAGGCTATAAATATATAATCCCTCATGACAACAAAGTCAAAAGTCTAGGAGTGTGGCTTGATCCCAATATGACCTTTGGACAACTTGTTGATAAGCTCTGCTCCAAACTGAATGGTACACTCATGTTTCTCAGTCGAACAAAGAAACAACTCGACTTCAAGTCCAGACTTCTCGTAATCAATGCTCTGATTTTTTCACATTTAAACTACTGCCCCATCATTATGGGTAAGTGCACGAAAACGCTACTCTCAGACATTTAACGCAGCAAAAACTTTACCGCAAAAGTAGCTCACGATGTGAATTTTAGAAAGAGCGATCACGTGACACCAATTCTAAAGAAACTTGGGTGGCTGAATATCCAAGAACGACTAGAACGGAGCGAAGTATTGTATTGTGATATTTATGTAAATTTCCACCCTGTCATTATAACTAACTAGTTTTAAATCCTCGAATTCAACACTGAGGATGGAGGTGAAGCCAAATTCATAAACGCTATTAATTGCCGTTCAAACCGAGTAACTATAATGACGTCACGGCCTAAGGTAAGTTCCAATACACTGTACTCCGCCACTAAGCATCTTTAACTGTCGTGACTGAGTACAGTGTTGTGTATCAGATAACCTGATTGTGTAAGGAATAAATATAAGTCACTTTAGGTTGAACGTTTATTAGTCAGGTCATGGAAGAAAACATCGTGGATGATTGACTACACAAGTTTTATAATATCCCACAGAGAGCAATCCTTTGGTTTCAAAACAATAAATGCTAATTACCCTTATATTACTGTTCTTAAAACCACAACAGCATTTTTGTAATTACATCTGATGTTTTGATTTTGGTGAGCCATAATCTCCAACTATATCATTCTGGGAGACCTAAAATGATACAATACGTAAGTATTTCTGAATGATTGGGGAAAAAAACGTCTCTCTCAATTATTGAGGAGACATGAGTATCTTTCAAAGGTTGTGGAGACATAGGTATCTTTCTGGCGATAAAAAATGAAACTTAAACTTGTTACGCTGGAAGACAAGGGGCGTCTTAATTGGTAAACATAGACTTTGAAACACGTTGAAACGCTTTGAAACATTTTATTAACACATCTGTTTACATTTTTTTAATGCAAATGAAAATAAACCGAACAGAACCTGATTACAGGTTTAGTAAGATTTTAAACAAATTTAAACACAGAAACAGAATGTGGGCCCGGAGAAGCAAAATGTTTTAAGAGCAATCTACTTAGACTTGAACCTATCCTAACAGTTACCTAACTTGAGTAGTACACCTAAAATTCTACAAAAAGTATCGAAAACCACTGTAATATTGAAGAAAAGCTATATTAAAGATAACAATGTTCACGATGAATATGAAAAGAAACAGCTCAGACAACTGTATTAATAATGAGGAACAAAATGTTATTTGAGTTTGGATAAGACTCAGACGAAACGAATCCTCGCTCCAATCATTTAGAATTTTAAGAATATGTACGCACGCTAGTGCGTACATGTAGCATCGTTGAAACTGGTACAAGGTTTACGGCTACACGGACAAAGTCAACACCGACAGCAACGCAACACAATGTTTACAGCTACGCGGTCTAGTTAAGTAGAGGTACAACTTAGTTATTCAGGTAAGATAAAGACTCAGATGAAACGAATCCCCGCCGCCACACATTCAGAACTCTAAGAGTATTATGCACGCGCGCCAGTGAGCACAGATAATTTCGTCAAAATTGGTACAAGGGTCTATGGCTTCACGGATTAGATCAATTCCAACCACAACGCGTCACAGGGCTTATAGCTACGCAGTCAAGGTCAACCCCAGAAACTACATATGATCCGTGCACGCGCGAGCGAGCCCAGATTGAAGAAAAAACACCTATTCACCAAATCTAAAACAGAAACTCCCGCACAAATTCCCTAACATTATATATTATACATGTCAAAATTGTGGATCGTGAAGAAAGTAGGGGCAGGTTTGTCACGGGCAGAAAAACTGCTCGTATTATTGATTGTTTAAGGGGATAAGATGGAGGGCAGAAGTCCCTTGGGTCCCAATAAAGCCAGAATAATCCCGCAGTGTAACCCAGGTCCCCCGGGTCTTCCCGAGCTCCCCGGGTCCCTCGAGACCCCTCGTCTCAACTCATCTCGGCTTTTCTCGGTCAGTCGCGAGCAACTCGACTCGCCTCAACATGTTTCGACTGATCTCGACGCACCTCGACCAGCCTCGACGCGGCTTTCCCCTCTACGGTGGTGATCATGTGGACTGTAATAACAAAAATTTACACTCAAGCAATTTAGGGTGGGAGTGCGGTGGCAGAGGTGTCTCGGGTCCCAAAAGAGCCCGACGAATCTCAGAGGGTAACCCAAAACCCTCGGGTCCCCCGAGCTCCTCCTATCCCCTCGTCTCAGCTCATCTTGGCTTGTCTCGAATCATTTCGGCCAGTCTCGACTCGTCGCGACCAACTCGACTCGCCTCTACATGTTTCGACTGATCTCGACGCACCTCGCACCTCGGTCAGTAATCCGCGGACTGTATTTGATTTGATTGTTCTACTCAAGCATTTCACATATATACATTTTTCTGTGTATGTGTTTTACAGCGTAGGGAGAGGGAAGCAAGGGTCCCAGGGTTCAGAGGGGCCTCAAGCGAGTCCCAAAATTCTCAAGGGGATCCCAAAGGGTCTCAAGGGTATCCCAAAGGGCCCCAAAGGGTCCAAGTGGGTCCTCCAAATCCTCCTGGTCTTCCAAGTCGCCCGGGTTCCCGAAACTCCCGGGTCCCTCGAGTCCCACGGGTCCCACGAGTACCCACCATTCCCTTGTCACCTAGTCCCAACCAGGGTCGGTTCGACTGGACTCGTCGCCTCGCTAGTCGAATCGTCTCCACTCGCCTCAACCTGCCTCGACTCGCCTCGTCCCCTCCACGCACAGTGTCATTCAAGGCTTTCACTCTCTAAGATCAACGTCAACATTATTTCACCATTTAGCCATCAAAACGCCTAGCTGTGCTCGGACATTTATTAGGCACCCGGGAGAGCGCAAATTCTCTCACCGTAGGTTGGACTAGACTAACTAACACACCGCATAGTCCACCTGGGGCCATTGCGGGCGTCTAACGATACATAATTATATAACTATTCCAAAATTGGTCACCATAAAAAAAGGGCACAGATAAATCATAGAACACACGAAATAAGAAATACAAAAATACTAAAATAAGTGTTTATGATCTATAAAATGAATAATCATCCATCCACCCCAACTTTAGGTGGAGCGTTCAAGTAAAGAATACATCGTAAATGACCGGGGGTCATAAAATTGTACAACATACCAGTATATATCTTCAAAATATTTGAGGAGACCAAAAATATAAACAGACCAATTTTACGTACGATAAAACTGCCATTCTTGAAACAGAAAAAAAGGGACACCGAAATACGTCTGACTGGAAGAGCTGGTGAATCCTAATCTCTATACGTAGACGTAGCTGAGATACACCGGTTTTTATTAGTGAATAAATCCACGGGTCACAGGGAAAAATTCATTGATTACGTTCCCAACAGCATTTTTCCGAGCATCATTCTTCCCATCATTCTCCTGCTAGTGGCAAATTAGTATTTTGGAACGGCTTACCTACTTCATTTTATGAATTCTCTTGCAGCACTCTCATTCACCTATGGTATTCCTACGGAAATGAATTTACCGTCCCTTACTGACCTTTTAGCTGAAAAAACATGAATAAGATTTCTTAAAAGTTGTTTACCCATGCAAATTGCTGTTTTGTTTGGATGCCGCGATACAGATACATCTTGAGCGAAACCGGGTCCTTAGTCACCTCTTCTGAGTATACATCGATGTAGCGGTTTAAGAACCGAGGGAAATACAATATGTAGATAGAACAGATTTATTTTACATATATGT
>SDVV010002150.1:0-23668 GCA_016164225.1 Gammarus roeselii | reverse complement strand
CGCGCACTTAGGCGTGCGAGCCTACTGGAATCCATAATCATCGAGCCCTACGGGGGAGCCTATTATGACTCACGTTGAGGCTCTGGTGGAAATGAGGCCCAAATCAATCAATCAATCTACGCACTAGGGTGCGTACATATCACACTTAATGTTCTAAAGGATTGGAAGCGGAGGTCCGTTTCGAGTAAGCATTTTTCTTTTGCGCACTAGCGTGCGTCTGACACTGCTAAAATTTTCACATTTTTTCTAACGTTGAAAGCGTTGTTTCGTTTATTCCTCGCACACTTAGGCGTGCGAGCCTACTGGAATCAATAATCATCGAGCCCTACGGGGGAGCCTATTATGACTCACGTTGAGGCTCTGGTGGAAATGAGGCCCAAATCAATCAATCAATTTATCTTACCTAAATGAATAAATTGTACTTTAACAACCAAACCGCGTAGCTGTAAATATTGTGTTGCGTTGCTGTCTGAGCTGAATTTGCCCGCGCAGCCACTGACCTTGCACTAATCTTGATGCTACCTGTACGCACTAGGGTGCGTATGTATACTCTTCAAGTTCAAAAGGATTGGAAGCGGAGGTCCGTTTCGTGTTAGCGTTTTTTCTTTTGCGCACCAGCGTGCGTCTGACATTGCTAAAATTTTCACTTTCTTTCTAACGTTAAAAGTGTTGTTTTGTATTTTCCTCGCACACCTAAGCGTGCGAGCCTATTGGAATCAATGATCACCGAGCCCTACGGGGGAGCCTATTATGACTCACGTTGAGGCTCTGGTGGAAATGAGGCCCAAATCAATCAATCACTATACGTGGACGACCTGCAAATAAGCTACAGACACCCCAGCCTCATAACAATTCAACATAACTCCAAAAGTGCCACTCTGGTGGAAATGAGGCCCAAATCAATCAATCAATCCAAAAGTGCCACCGCCCTACGGGAGTCTGCATTAACTTCGCGTTGGGACTCCGGTGAAACATGGAAGCAAATAAAAATACAACAAACAAAGGTTCATCAACAACCCAGCATTCAGCCTCATCACCAATACATCCGATAAGCGTATTTTTGCGGCTAAAAAGAATATATGCCTACCGTTTTCACTACGTGTGGACAACCTGCTGCCTCGCTAAACATCAATCTTCAAGCTATTAAACCTTCATTTTCCTACCGAATCCTCTAAGTTAACTCGCCAACATGGATGATCAACCCACCACCGGTCAACCTAGGCCTGCAAATGTACCCTAAAGCAATTACTCCAACCAACGCGTACCGGCAGGAATTCCTAAGACTACTCGAGGAAGAATAATTAGAGCACCGCCACATATACACTGACTGTTCCAAAACCGCAGACGAAGTGGGAGCCGCCGTTGTGTGCGGGGACACCCCACTCTCGGCACCCTCCGCACGAGGCCTCTGTGTTC
This sequence comes from Gammarus roeselii, assembly GCA_016164225.1. Lineage (NCBI taxonomy): Eukaryota > Metazoa > Arthropoda > Malacostraca > Amphipoda > Gammaridae > Gammarus > Gammarus roeselii. The sequence goes on along the minus strand of SDVV010002150.1, from coordinate 22,252 downwards.
TCTGCGGAGCGAACTAGCCATCTCTATCGCATTAAACACAGTTTCCCCAAATATGTCGTATTCTCAAGACAGTCTGAGTGTCCTCATCCAGCTTGAAACACTCCACTACGAACATCCAGTTCTACTTAGAATGCAGCATGATCTCTTTTGTGATGACCGAGACTGGTCAGGCAGTGGGATTCTGCTGGATCCTCGGGCACGCGGGAATAAGAGGAAACTAACTTGCAGACTCGCTTGCTCAACTGCATCTACTCACCAAGAACTACTTTTCGCAATACATGACCGGGACTGGTTCCCTATCAACTCCCATATAACATCCTGATGGGATGAAATGTGGCAACAGAGTGGACAAGAAATGTTTTCAGTCTAACCCTAAGTCGGAGAATGGGAAACAAAGTTCATCAACACAAAATGGCAAGTGTTCATCAACCGCTTGTGCACGCTCGTGCACGGGATACATGACTGTCGCGCCCTACGGGGGAGCCTATTATGACTCACGTTGAGGCTCTGATGGAAATGAGGCCCATATCAAATCAAATCAAAACGACATCTTGTCCTAAGCTACTGCTTGATCCTATAATTCATATAATATTCGTTCAGCGTCCGTGTCCCCAATATGAAGAGCTTGCAAGGAATATTTACCTTGATTTTGCTAGCTCAAAATGGAAGCAAAGAGAGGGTTGTATGAGGGTGTTGTTGTCCCAACTGTGCAGTTGAGGCTCTGGTGGAAATGAGGCCCAAATCAATCAACCCAACTGCACTACGGAGCTGAGACTTGGGGGGTGACCGCCGAGGAGAGAAGAAGGTTGAATGTTTTAGAGATGAAATGTTTGAGGAGCATGGCTGGAGTAAAACTGAGAGACCGGATCACCAACGACGTGGTTCGAATCAGAACAGGGATGGTGAAGAAGTTGGAGGACAGAGTGGATTAGCGTGTTCTGAGATGGTTCGGGCACATGGAAAGGATGGATGAAGGGAGATTGGTGAAAAGGGCGATGAATGCGGAGGCGAGTGGTCGCAGGCCTAGAGGTAGACCGAAGTTAGGGTGGATGAATGGTGTGAAGCAGGCGTTAGGAAGGAGAAACATGATGTGGATTGATTGATTGATTTGGGCCTCATTTCCACCAGAGCCTCAACGTGAGTGCATGTTGCGGTACCGGCCGAACCCTATAGCACTTAAGATCTAGGTTTAGTGAGTGAGCGTATGAGGGTGGGAGGTGCACCTTGCCGTCGGCGACCCCTTTTTCTGGAGGATGTAGCCTGGTGTCATCTGTAAAAGCTGAACTACGCACTTTTAATTGCATTGAACTATTTATATCCTTTCAATTAAAAAGTGTTAAACCAAGAAGCTGCTTCCAATAAAGTATACAGGTAATAATTGTTGGTTGCCAGTGCTTTGAACTAAGAAGAAAAAAAAGTCGAAGCGGTCATAATTTTCCTTATATTGAACAGTGCCCTGCGGGGGAGCACTCTGTGACTTCACGTTGGAGCTCCGTGGAAAACAGAAGAAACTACTATTACTACTACTACTACTTATATTGAACCCTTTGGCGCATGCGAACATCAAGCACATCGACAGATCATATCGCTCGTATGGGGAGCACATTACGGCTTAGCTTCAATATTCATTAGTATGTATTATATACACACAAATTCCTGCTCAGTAAACAGTACAACAGGCACAATTTTCAATTTATCCCCGCAACTCAATTATCATAACCATAAATAGCTAATAGAGCCTCTCATTCTGGCTCAGCCGATGAAATAAACTTCAACATCGGCAGCACTCAACACGGGCGAACAGAAGAAAAAGGATCCACTAAAAATAAAGGAAAATATTGTACTACGATACTATCACCAGGAGAAATTCACAACCTTTGTAATATAATGCCACCTCGCCTAGTTTCAATGATTACTATTGTACCTCTAGAAGTTGCAAATCATTACATTTAGAAGTTGCAAATCATATCACTAAGTAGTTACGAGACTCGGTAACTTGAGCACACTCATCTGAGATGGTAACATTAATGCTGCTATACATACACTTCGTCGCGACGTGCGCATGACCTGATACAGACACTAGGCCGAATCCCTCAGCAATAAGGGTGGCAGATGGCAAGGCTAGCATTAACATAAACACAACCATAACATTAAATTCAGTTTTCATTTTTGGATTCGAGTCTCGAATACATGATGATCAAAATTTACATAAATCATTGACATGCCAGTGCTTCGCATAGGTAAAAAACGGATAGGTTGAAAGAGATGCTGAACAAATAGGTTGGGATTAATACTACAAGGATCTGCTTCAGTAGGAAGCGCTTAGCCTAATTGACAGGACATTCAGGGGAAAACGTACTGACAGGGGTGAGTCACACGACAAACGAATAGATTAGTTTGAGAAACAATGATTCGAGATTTGATGCAAATGCGTATGCCGTGCTCATCATTCGAATGAAGGGTGGGGGGAGGGGGGGAGAGGATGATCGGGTTACACAGAAAATAATTTGTCATCTATTTTTCATATTCGAAAAACTGCATCCGTGTCTATTAGCTACAGCACTGAATTCTACACATGAATAAATAATACACCTAACTTCTCAGCATTTTCACATTCTTAGCCAGTAGCTAGAAGGAATAAAAATAAATTAAAAAGTGGTTACCGATGACTTAAAAAAGTCAAAATAGCTGCTAATATGCAGTGATTTAATTGAATATTGTACAAATTCATCAACCTAAGAGCAAAACAATTCACTCCTAGCGTAGTGGTCACACACCACGTTGATCACACACCTTCGGCGATCTAAAAGTTGAGTTATGTATCCTACACTCGATCACGCTGGGACTCAGGTGGAAATAAGACCCAAATTCAATCCTGTACTCGAAATTTTTTCCCAACATCTTGTTACTGCGACTTCAAGTAAAGCGTTTCAAATGACAGCTGATAGTCTGCAGATTGTTTGGAACTTCTTTCCACCGGAGCATCAACGCGAGTCTCGCTAGCTCCCCGTGGGTCAATCATAAAAACTACGCAATATTAAGGGACTCGAAATGAACAGGATTCAAGATGAACAGCTGCAACAGTAAAAAGTATACCTAAAGCATTTTCAGTAGTTACCACACAAGTCGATAGCTCTACCATAGCAAAGCCGTAGGACTTAATAGCTACCAATAAATTAGCATATATGGTTTCAGAAGGTGACATCCAAGATTGCTGAGAATGATGCATACAACTCAAAACACGCACAGAACGATCACTGTTGAAAGCATATTAGCTATAGGTCATCTAAGAGATCATCACACAGCCGGCTCAGGAGTTTCACATAAATAAATAACCAGGCTGTGCTGCACAGATTGATTTTGTTCTCTGCTGATAAATGAATTTAAAAATGTATCATCAAGCCATAAAGCAATAGATTGCATTAGGCTAAAACCTCCCGTTCTAAAAGACGATATTTGAACGTCCAACAGAGTTCAAACGCAAGAAAACAATTTGTCCTATCATAGCAAGAAAGCCGAGGTTCCGTCAGCACTGCAAAAAGGGAGTGAAGGTCATGAAGAGCTTAGCTAGTGCGCTGTGGCTCACGCATAGAGTTGCAACACTAGAAAGTCACAATTTGTATAGGGTTTGACAGAACAAAAAAATAACCCTCCCTACCTCACGGCGTTGTATCAGATAACTACACTTTCAAAATCTTGGAGATACTTGCGGAAAACCTTACTTACTCAAAACATTACATGGGTTGTTGGCTAGTACTGCTGGTAAAGGTCTAAGTGCTTGAACAATGGTGCATTGAACTCCACGAGAAGGGTTGCAGGTGCTGCATTGATAACTAGTGCCTTCCCACAGAGAAAGGCTGGTACACAGGAGCCACTTGCCCACCGCCGTCCTAAGACTTTCTACTCCAGCTACGCCAGCAAAACCATATCGACACGACATCTAACACCAAACTTTATAAGATAAATGGCTTAGTTTGTAAGAGGCTTACAAGTATGTTTACCATAAGAAAGAGTATGAAGCATACAAGATATTTATTATACAATTATACATTATACAAAAATGAAAAATAAACTAAGAACAAATCATTATACACACCAAAATATCGCTGCCGGATGATGCAGATAGGCTTTATTTAAGGTAAGAGAGCATTGACCTAAGCAACTACATCTGGGGACCAAACACCCATCTCGTGATCAGGCCACTTCCAATTCATCTAAGTCGTTCTCTAGTTTGACAACCAGTTCTATGCTTACGGTATGCCATCAACACTAACGAAATAGACGGGTTTACTTCTACTCACCACACAAAGACCACAGACATTACGCTCATGATAAGGTCACAGATATTAATGAAATTCAAACAATACATTCATACCTCATGAAATAAAAAGCCATGCTTCTCCTAGAAATTCAATGTTCGTAATGATAACGTTGCAAGTAGCTACTCACAGCAGTGTTCTTGAAACCGGCATAGGCCGAAGAAGATTGGTAGAACAGACGTGCAATGAGGCACAGCAAGGAGGGTGCTGCAATAGAAGAATGGGCATGACATACTGCAGTGAGAGACTGGATACACGCAAGGAGAGTGCTACAGTGAGCACAAGCAAGGAGGGTGCTACAGTGAGACAGTGGGCACAAGCGAGGAGGGTGCTGCAGTGGGCCAGTGGGCATAAGCAAGGAGGGTGCTGCAGTGTGAGAGTGGTCAACAAGCGAGGAGGATGCTGCAGTGGCAGGGTGGGCATAAGCGAGGCGAGTGCTGCAGTGGGTTCAACGAGGGAGGTACTGCATAGGGAGGGTGGTCACAAGCAAGGAGGGTGCTGCAGTGGGTTCAAGCAAAGAGGTTGCTGCAGAGGGAGAGTGAAGGAAAGTGCTGCAGCGGTGGTGGCCACAATAAATAAGGGGGATGCTGCAGTTGGATAGTAAAGAGGTTGCTGCAGTGAGACAGTGGCCACGAAAACCAAGGAGGGTGCTGCACACATGTTCCAGGTTTAGGAGATCAATCTCCACCGAAGCCCAGACGCGAGCCATTATGAGCTCCTCCGTAAGGCGCAAGGTGCTGGAGTAGTAGAAGAGTGGCCACGAGAAGTAGGAAAATTACTGCCAAACACTTTAAGGACGGTCCTTGCCAGTTAATTCTTCATAACCTCTTTATGGAGCAGTTCAGAGACGGTCTTTACCAGTTAGTCCATCATAACATCTTCATGATGCACTTAAGGGCTGGTCCTTGCCAATTGATTCGTGATGACATCTTCATGGTCAACCTTAGGTTTGGTTCTTGCCAATCGTTACGTTGTGACATCTTCATGGTGCACGTAAAGAGCGGTCCTTACCAATTGATCTGTTTTGACATCTTCATAGTGTACGTCACGAGCAGTCCTCGCCAGTTTGTCCATCATGGAACGAAAACTATCTGGCGCATTTCAGGGACGGTCCTTGTCAGCTAATCAATCACCTCACCTTTATGGTCTGTACAGCAAAATGAGCCATATATCTTCCGCTACTCGAAGCTCAAAAAACGAGAGGTCCTACCTCAGCCGTGCGGTGACCACTACCAGCTTACCAACACCGCAGGAACAAAATCTTTTCCCTACACTGGGTCGGCCTTCAAGGAAAACTGATCACCTTCCTGTAGCGGAGCCGAGAACGAACTCTTTGCCTTGCACTGGCTCAAAATGGGAGAGGTCCAACCTCAGCTGTGCGGTGACCAACACCGCTCAATTGTGAGACGATTAAAAGACTAAATCCTCTGCACGCTGCAGTTCCTTAACACAACAAATGGAATTATTGCTAAAAGATCACAAGAGCGTTGAAAAATAACACATGATAAAAAGCCATCTGGAAAACAAACAACAGCTGCAGTTTAGTGTACTGACTTAGTCAACATTATTACTATCTACCGATCTTGTCTACTTCAAAACAAATTGATTTAATAATAATTAGAAAAACGCACTCCGGACGAACATATTGTATAACTTTAGCTTACACGTTATAATAATTATTATCAAGCTATTTTCAAATCTCGTGAAGACATCATTTGGCACCTCTCTGCAATATAATCTCAAATATATTCTCAGTACTTGACCATATCCTCAATAGGCGTAAAGGTTATCAAACTTATCATAAAATCCAACATTTGTCCTTAAGTTGTAGTAGCTATTATATACACACAAAGTCTTACATATTTAATTCCTTCACTCACTGCTCATTCTGGTAAAGATCAAGCTGGTCCCAGCTCGTAATACCTTCACATGTCAGTGCCTAGCACATCCAAGCCACGACGTTAGTAGGCTACCGCCTAAATGGCCTTCAGAGGTGGCGATAATCCATGAAGATAAATCCTTTGAATTTTCAAAATTTCATGTAGTAGATAATAAAGTAGGTACATTAAAAACGTAACTGTAGTGGATAGGTCATGAAGGATGAATTATCCAAGTTCATTGCATCCTAAGTCTTACTGAAGGTTGGTCAGTAAGTCACAATGCTGCAAGTCCATTGCCTGTCGGTGGGTAAGTCACAATGCTCCAAGTCCATTGTATCGTAAGTCTTTCTAAAGGTTTGTCAGGATGTCACAATGAAAAAAAAATTGGGCAAGAAGATCGCAAGTCAAACACGTACTTTATTTTGCTCCTGCAATGAGCACCAACGAAGTTTCAAAGCAACGCTCATCCACGACTACAGGTTTGGAACAAACGATGTCAGTTCAAAGTGCGGTACAGCGCATTCAAATCAAAACGTGAGAATGTCATTGAATAGCTACGACTCAAACAGACTGAACAATAATCTCTACTATGTTCAGTTATACGTTAGATTCGCGTGCTATACATGAACTATCAATTTGAATATTAAATGAAACATTTTTGGCGAGCAAGCAAAAAAAAAAAAGTCAATATAACCAAATGTTTCTCTAGCCATTCGGCCAGAAGGACGGGCTTCAAATAAATGAAAATGAGATTCTGGAGTAGTATTATCGATCAGTTTATCGGCTCACTTTGGCCTGTCACAGAGAAGTGGGGCAGTCGAGCTTCGACTAATGGTTGGCAAAGAAAGAAAAGCGCAGCGTGAGAAGCCTCACTGCACAAGGTGCAGCCTATTGAACAGCGTGCGAGAAGCCATACATTACCGTATCTAATACACAACAATATTGGAGATACATTCAAATTAAAATAATAGGTTGGCAGATGATAAGCTACAGCTACTTTTTAGAGGGTTGAAAAATTAGGTATACCTACATCCGCTTGAAAAATTAGGTATACCTACATCCGCTATCTCGATAACGAATGAATCTCTTGGACAATGCTTTCAACCTGGCGCTGATACCGAGAATACTGACCGACGAATACGTATTTAAATAATCTGGTTACTTTATACAGAACATATTCTATACACCAAAAAATATATTTGTAACAAATATAAAATTGGTACCGATATAGATCAAGACCTACTTTGCTTTGATCAATACGAGAGTAAAAATAAAATATTTCAAAGTGCAATTATCTAAACCATTGAAGCGGAAGCTTTGGCATCGGCAACGAAATAATGTTTCTGTTCTTGGTTGTGCTGCTGAATGAACAACTTCTGCCTCTGCTGTTGCTGGTAGTTAGTCGTCGTTGGCATTTGTTGACACTCCTCGGCATCGGGCTGCTGCTGCCGCATTTTCTGCAGATGCGGCAAGCAGACTCTACTCTCGGGCTGCGGTCCAATGCGATCCGGGAAAGTGAGCTCTTCCAGTTCATTGTCGGGCTCAGAACAAACGAGCGTGGACACAGAGTTTGCCGGAGTAAGATGAGGCGAGGAGTCTTGCTTGGAGACTACATGTTTCCTGCCGCCGCGAGGCTGCTTCGAGGAAGCACTTCTCTGTTGCTTACCTCCCTTACCATTCCCGGTGGTGGGTTGATCAGACGAGGCGGTAGCCGATGAGCGCGAAGGTCGACTTCCGACACTCGACGACCGGCACACGCAGCTAACGTCACCGCCGACACTCGCCTGCGACTCGGTGGACTCTTTGCGGACGACAAGCTGCGCGCAACTGCCGTTCTGTTGCTGCTGTTTCTGTTGATGGCGAGCCTGCCGCCTGTTCTGATGCATGCTCCCAATAAGCCCCAGTGACTGATGGCACGGACTGGACGACGAGTGCTGCGGACACTGGCCGTCGCGACTCTTGTGATGGTGACAATGATCACTGCTGTTGCAGCTGCAATCACCACCAGTCTGCTGCTTATCATGATTCTTCTTTGAGCAGTGTCTGGCGGCTATATCATGTTTTGGAGGAGTTTTAGAGGTAGCGGGATGCGAGAAGCCTAGAGCAACCACCGACTCTCCACTCGCCGTGCTCGTCAACGGTTCCAGTTCGTGCTTCAGGTTGTTGAGCAGTCCTATGTAGGTGCCGTCCCACTCATGCGAGTTGTGTCCTGAGCAGTGTGCTGACGGGCATACGCTGGAGGTGGAGAGTGTGGACTCACTCGCGCAAGCTTGCTGGTACACAGTCTTGTCATCGTGCTCGTCGTCGCGGCATAGGCAAAACTCACTGCACGCAGCCTGGGACATCAAGTCTCCGCAGGAATCCTCCGGCCCAACCAAGCTCATGAGGGGCAAGAAGAAAAAGGTCGAGTAGATGAACGACGTCACGGCGATGATGATGAGGAATGAGGCCACGTGGATGTAGGCAAGCACAGTGGCGGGCAGCATGGTTACCGCCGCAGCCAGAGTGGTGAGAGTGCTCATCAACACAGGGCTACCAAGCCTAGTAAGAGCCCATGTGACGGCAGCTGATCTTTTGCCCTTTGGTGCTTTTGTGTAGGCCACGGCATAGTGAAGCGTGAGATCAACAGCTAGCCCAATAGCGGCAGTCACTACGATACTCTCGAGCACATTTAGGCGCCAGCCTAGCACAACGAGAGCAGCCAAAGTGACAATCATTATTGAGGCCACGCTCATCATGGCGACGATACTCACCACTACGTTGAGAGTGGTAAGCATGAGCACCACCAGACTCACCACAACAGCCACTAGCACAGCCAGTTGGGTGCCCTCCAACAGCGACCGCTGCACTTCGTAAAATTCGAGGTAAGACGTGAACCAACCACCCCTTAGCCCCGAGGGAGCTTCAGATAATTGCTTCGTAGACCAATCTTCTACCTGAACGAGAAATAAAATAAATCATTAACAATTCCAAAAATATTAGCTACTTTCAAAAATATTAGCTACGGAGCTTCTGTTCAAACCAAATAGCACAGCATCAAAGTCTTCAATATTATTTCACAATTAGCTTCCCTGACATATATAATCATGGTGTAACAAAATTCGTTCAATATTGCTATATAGGTCAGGATACTGAAATCAATCACATTAATAGTATTACACAATAATTTCCTTAACTGGGATGTCTAAAGGATGTAGCTCTCCTAGCAGGAGGTCCGTGACCTCTCCTGTGAAGAGCAGTGATAAGCGTGGCTCCCCTAACAGGAGGCCAGCGTGCTCACATGTATGACGAAGTGATAAGTGTGGCTTTCCTAAAAGATCAGTGAAGTCACCAAAGGAAGGCAAGAGTACCGCAAATCACGCCAATAAGGTCGACGGCGAACCTTCAAAACCGACGGCGCTGCGATGCCGGCGCAACCGCACGCGGCGCAAGTCAAAAATCCACGCGTAGTCCGTGCCGCTGCCCAGCTTCAATAATTGCCACCAGTGTTTCCGTAAACAAGGGGATTTTACTAATGTCCCAAAACTAGAGTTTTCAGAAGTGCCCTATAATTTATAATAGCGTTCGGACATTATATAGTAATGTGACAAATGTCAGACTCAGGCATTGCAGCTCTCCCCTGCTCTGCTGCAGTGGGGAGGCTGTTCAGCATCGCCAGGGATATTTGGGGCCCAAAATTGGCTTCTTGGCGGTCTGCAATTTTAAACAGCAGGTCATCCTCAGAGGCAACATAAAGCTTATGGGGTACAAGTGCTTGGAGCCTAACATGGAAGACACTGAAGAGGAGTTAGTAGGACATAGAGTAGAAGGATAAGCAGAAACAAGAACTTAGACTCAGTTTGCGGGGCAAATCGAAATATACCGCCGACCAAGCAATTTAGTTCACGGGCCATAGTGTAATCTTGAATGTGAATGTAGGTAACTGTAATGCGTATTTTAGGTTTTATAAAAGAAACGCGACTATTTAATAGCCTAAAACTATTTTTTTTTGCGGCTTCATAGGTAGAAACTTTGGCACTGCCCACTTTTGGACAGGCATACTTAATTAATAGCGGCGCACGACGCAACGGTGCGAAGCGCAACTACATGGCCAAAATTAGCGGGGTAGCGGCGCAGCGCAAGCGAAGAACCAAAATTCAGCGACGCGGCTACCGTTGGTGCTCACCTGTGTGAAAAGTGATACGTGTGGCTCTCCTAGCAGGAAGTTCGTGAACTCACCTATGTGAGAAGTGTGGCTCCCATAACTGGAGGCCGTGTGCTCACCTGTGTGAAGAAGTGATGCATCTGATCATATGAAAGTGACCAGATGGCCGTGCTGTCGTACTCCACAACAAGCGCTGCCACTCTGTTTGTGCTCTTGTTGAACTTAGGGCCAGCGACCCCAGGCACAAAGTACAGGCGAGGAGTTTGGTACAAAACTTCTACAGCCTCGGTGATGCACTTGTCGAAAACCCAACGAGGATAAGGGAAGCGCATCATCTCACAGCACGGGTAACGATTCTGTCTTGGGTCAGCGCACCGCCGTTCCTCCATCCATGACTTAAATGTCTCGATGAAACAGTTTGGCAGCAAAGGCCCTAGAGTAGACATGTAGAAGTCCTGTTTGCGCAAATCCTGACAAAACCGGAGCAGCCAACTTTGAGATTCAGGGGCTGACAAATCAAACGTTGGGTCGAACTCCAGCGTTGATTCAGAGGCAGGATTGAGGTGATCGCCATTGTCAACAGGTTTGAAACCCCACACAATTCGTATGGGTAGACGATTAACGATGTCACTCCTTAGATTGCGCTCAAACCAGAAATTATACTTGTGATCCAGGTCGTACCGTTCGAAGTAATGATCCCTATTAAAAAGCTGAAAGTCCGCCGAGTCTGGAAGCCTCATTCTTGGATAGTAAAACACCAACACACACGAATAAACGGCGATACCCGTGAGTAAGACGACCCAGAGCAGACGAGGCTTGATCACAAGCCAGGGCATGAAACGATCAAAGAAGCTCTGATGAGCAGTAGTCGAGACGGTCGCAACTTTGTGGGCCATCCTGACGCAGCAGTTGGAGCTCGGCTTGACGGGAGACGAAGGCATCTGGATGGGAATGTGAGGCGACCGCGGTGGAGATTGAGAGGTGGAGTGAGACGAATGGAGCGAGTTGGGGGAGCGAGGTGAGTTGCTCGCGGAGTGAGGAGGCGAGATGGGAGGTGAATGATGAGTGGTAGAGACAGCAACATGGTTATTATCAAGTGGGATGATTGATGCGCTCGTGTTATTGTTCGAGACAGCAATGGCAGGCGAGGACGAGGAAGCGTGTGCGAGTGCGCGATTTGTTGTGGTGGTGAATGCGGGATTATGGTGATGGGTTGTCGTAGTGCGATTCTTGTTGGCTGGTCCACAAGATGTTGCAGTGATGTGTGCAGGAGAGGAATTGCCAGACCATAGAGGGCAGCACAGACGCCATCGCTCGGCGATAACAAGACACGCGGGCACCCATGTCAGCATCAGTACCAGATTCGCTAACACAACACTTCCTGCAAACAGGCTGAGGAGAACAAAAGATTTCGTTATTGTGAAGTAATGGACAGAATGACATATGGAATAAGTACTCATCTATTCAAGTATGGATTAGGATTCGGTTTATGTGAAGTAATGGACAGAATTACATACGGAATAAGTAATAATCCATCCAAGTATAGATTAGGTAACTCATTTTCGCCGGAGTTCTGGAGCGAGCCTTTGTAACTTTAGCTAAATTAGAATCATATGCAAAATTGAATTATGGTATGCATGTAAGTGTAAGTTGAGGGGATAGTGTGTAAGTTGATGGGCTACCGGCCGGACCCTTTAGCACAAAAGGGCTAAGTTGTGTGAGTGTGAGCGTATGAGGGCGCCTTGCCGTCGGCCACCCCCCTTTCTGAGGGATGCGGCCCAGTATCTGTATCTGATGTAAAGGTTTACATGACAGGCTGTGTTAGAGAGTGATGATGTGTGTGAGCGGTAGGCTGAGCTGTTAAAAATTGAGGATGTCAGAGAGGCTGACTTAGTTACTGTGGATGATGATGGTGGTGCACGGATGCCGGTTTCGGGAGCAAGAAATGTTGCGGACAATACTACAGAAGAAGAACAGGAGGCGGCGGAGGCGATGAAAGCAGGGAAAGCCTCTGGTTTGGACAGCGTTGCGACTGTGTATTAAGAGGGGTGAAATAACGGTAGTCAAATGGTTGGTGAGGCTACTGAAGCTGTGTTTTGTGTAGGGCGTTGTGCCGATTGAGTGGCGATGCTAACATTGTTCCGCTGTTTAAAGGCTGAGAAGGTAAAAATAAAAGCAGCAATTCAAGAAGTTTGTTGCGAGTGATTGGTACGTTGTACAGGTGAGTGCTAATGAAGAGAATTGGCGAGGAAGAGTATGGCTTTAGGAGTGGTAGAGGATGTGCAAATCAGATTTTTGCAGTGAGATAGGACCATGAGAAGTACCTTGCGAAGGAAAAGAATGCAATGGCAACACGCCATGGAGCTTAGAAAATACTACGATAGGGCCGACAGAGAGGCGTTGTGGAAGATGTTGCGTTTGTTTTGAGTGATTGAGAATTTGTCATGAGCGATCCTGAGTTTCTATGTTGACAGCAGAGTATGTGTCAACACAGGGAGCGTGAAGAGTGTTTGGTTACCAGTGAAAGTGGGATTAAGACAACATGGCGTTGCGTCTTACTACTTTTCAATCTCTACATGGACGGTGTGGTCAGGGAGGTGATCATGAATGTATTGGGTCAAGGATTAGAGTTGTTAGGCGTAAACGGGTGGAGTTGACGTTGTGTCGTCGTTGTTATTCACAGATGATACGGCTCTTTCGGCAGACCCTGAAAATAAATTCCGTAGGCCGGTATCAAAGTTTGGTAAGTGTGTGTGAGAGGAGGATTCTGCGCGTTAGTGTGGCTTGCCCAGAGTATGGAGCGGAGGGTAAAAGTAAAGGGACTGGGTTACTACTGCCAGTAGAGCCACTTTTACGCTGCGAATGTTATAGGTGTGCACAGTTGCCCCATGAGGTAAAGTAACTCCTAAATTGTGAGGCCATTTGATTCTGGCATTTCCAGGATGGCAGCAAGGAGCGTTCTCACTCGACATACCCTGCTCCAGATTCTCGATGATTCATAGTCGCCCTTAAGGTGTCTGGGACAATTGCACCCCAGCACCTACTGAGAATGGATGAAGAAGGGACAGGAACCGGGGACGCATAAGAACAGTAAGAATGAAAAGGAAATGTTGCACGAAAGAGCAAACCTTGTTTGTCTTTAGACTTCCGATAGGATACATTTTAGGATATGTGTGCAACGGCAATTGGGAGGCTGGCCAAGAGAGGAAAAAGAGAGAAGTTGAAAGAAATTTGAACCAAACATAAGTTGCAAATGAGGTGAATAAAAGTTGCGTAAATTATAGCTGGCGAGGTAGAGGAAAGGAAGTGAAGGGCGGATAAGAAGAGGGGAATCAGCAGGTATTAAGAATGTTCACCCTTTCGGTTGAACTCTGTGCGGCTCTTGAACCCAACAGATGCCTGAGAGGGTTGGGGTGTAGAGTCAGTGAGGTTATCATTGGAGGTGTAGGCACTTTGAACGTGGGTTCTAGGGTATGTCGATTATTCATCGGTGAGCGTATGAGGGTGTGAGGTGCTCCTTGCCGTCGGCCACCTCCCTTTCTGAGAGATGCGGCCTAGTGTCTGTATTTGAATCTGTATAAAGTAGCAGAGATGCAAGGCATTCCTCGAGTTTAGAGTGACGTTCATCGATTGAACTGGAAACAGCTGGGCAGTCGTAAGTCTCCAGCTCGGGGCTGCCAGCTGTTGTTGCTAGCCCCGATGTCCGCCTACGGTAGAGACGGCGCTACACGGCCAAAATCCTCTATACCCACCAACACGCGAGTGTTGAAACAAGGGTAGGAGGAGAAAATGGGTGACCGGCTTGGGGCGTGTCATTAGCAGTTACCTGAATTTACTTGTGGGTTGAGTGGCAGTTGACGGATGGCCACTCGTGGGGTATAACTTATACAAAGGATACCAGAAAACTGCTACTTGTAGCGTGTTCATGTGCCTCAGCCACACTGCAACGCACCAACCATACGCGTGCAAAGATGACCTCATGTGAGACATGGACATGAGTTACGGTCGAAGTTGTCATGAGGTTTTAATGGAAAGAAATGATGTAGATTGCACACGTCCTAAAAAAAACTTTTTTTTTCCGCCCTGGTGTCTTGGAAGTGCCAGTGGGCCCGAGGCTCGGGCAGCGTACAGACAGCGTCCACGTCCACACCGCAGAAACGACGCACCCCACGTCATCCCCACCAGCAAGTATATAAAACAGGGTGGGTTGAGGGACTTTCGCAGTTGGATGGCCAGGTCCCCAGACGACGCCACCGCAGACAAGGCAACTCGATGGAGTTGGCCCGCCGGAGTCATCTAGGCTTCCTCGTGGGTGGCGGGACTGCCAGTCAATATGTTCAGTGTATTTTGTACTTCAAGCATGCTTGTGTTCATTTCATGATGCGATCATTGGTGCTGTCGTCTTCAGTCGAGGTGGGGGTTAATAGGCGGTGGGCGGTGGCCAAGCTCCCTCGTGGGCGGCGGGACTGCTAGTCAATATGTTTAGTGTATTTTGTACTTCAAGTTCAAGCATTTTGTACTTCAAGTGTGTGGCTTTAGGAGTGGTAGAGGGTGTGCCGATCAGATTTTTGTAGTGAGAAAGGTCTGTGAGAAGTACCTTGCCAAAGGAAAGGATGTGTTCTGGGATTTCATGGATCTGGAGAATTGATAGGGAAGAATTGATAGGGAAGCGCTGTGGATGGTGTTGCGTTTGTATGGAGTGGGCGGACATCTGTACAAAGCGGTGCAGAGTTTCTATGTTGGCCGCCGAGCATGTGTCAGAGTGGGAAGCGAGGTGAGTGATTGGTTCACAGTGAAAGTGGGACTGAGACAAGGCTGCGTGATGTTTTTCTGGCTGCTCAACCTCTATATGGATGGAGTGGTCAGGGAGGTGAAAGCGAGTGCGCTGGGTCGTGACTTGGAACTGTTGGAAGCGAATGGGCGGAGCTGGCAGTTGAGCCAGTTGCTATTGGCTGATGATACGGCCCTAGTTGCGGATTCAGAGAAGAAGCTATGTAGGCTAGAGTCTGAGTTTGGTAGAGTGTGTGAGAGGAGGAAGCTTCGAGTGAACGTGTGTATGAGTAAAGTAATGAGATGCTCGAGGACTGTTTATGTGAGCAGAATTAGTGTCACCCTAAATGGAGAGCTTTTGGAGGAAGTTCAGTGTTCTAAATATCTGGGCTCACATGTAGAGATAATTGAACTAGTGGAAACTGAAGTGAAGGCGCGAGTGAAGGAGAGGTGTTAAGTGTTGGGTGCAATGAAGAGTGTAATGAGCTGTAAGACGTTGAGGAAGGAAGCAAAGAGACAGCTGTTTAAGGGTGTTGTTATCCCAACTGTGCTATAAGGAGCTGAGACTTGGGGGTGAGAGCAGAGGAGAGAAGAAGGTTGAATGTTTTCGAGATGAAATGTTTGAGGAGCATGACTGGAGTAACGCTGAGAGACCGGATCACCAACGACGTGGTTCGAATCAGAACAGGGATGGTGAAGAAGTTGGAGGACAGAGTGGATTCGCATGTTCTGAGATGGTTCGGGCACATGGAGAGGATGGATGAAGGGAGATTGGTGAAAAGAGTGATGAATGTGAAGGAGAGTGGTCGCAGGCCTAGAAGTAGACCAAAGTTTGGGTGGATGGATGGTGTGAAGCAGGCGTTAGGAAGGAGAAACATGAATGTGGTAGTAGCGAGCGAGCGTGCAATGAACAGGCGTGAGAGGAGAATGGTTGATTTTGACGCTGCTCTGATGAGCTTTCCAGCCCTTGGCATCCCGTTGTCGGGATGGTCGTGGGTGGGGGGGAGCCGGCCATTATGACGCGGCGGGGGTAAACCAGTGAAAACTGCCGGGCCCTGCTGCTGACAACGGATCCACGGACTGCACTCGTGACCCAGAGTGTATGTTGATGGGGTACCGGCCGGACCCTTTAGCACAAAAGGGCTAAGTTGTGTGAGTGTGAGCGTATGAGGGTGTGAGGTGCGCCTTGCCGTCGGCCACCCCCCTTTCTGGGGGATGCGGCCTAGTGTCTGTATCTGTATTTCAAGTATGCTTGTGTTTATTTCATGATACGATCATTGGCGCCGTCGTCTTCAGTCAAGGTGGTGGCTAACTGACGGTGAGAATGTTATGGAAGAGCTTGTATTACTTGCTGCAGGAATCTTTTTCTTAAGCACATTAGAAGAGTTGCTCGGCCCTCTCTGCTGGGGTTTGTTCTTGCTAATATTGGACCCCTGCATTTTACCAGGGGTCTGGGTGACGAATGGTAGAACCTCCCGCTGTCGTAATATCATTGTAAATAGTAAACTTAATATTAGGCCTTTTATGCACATGGGCTCGAATTTAATACGCCACTTTGTGCACCAAGGGAAAGAGTGTAACCATGAACTAAAATGGAGGTGCATGGAGTATACTTTGTATAAAAACAAAGGGGGGAAGGAAATTTGTTGGTTTACGCGGACGTCACGGGAAAGCGGATGACGTTTCTATATGCGGCTTGCTCTCGTGTAGAAGAGATGGGTGGTCGATCTCTTAGCAGCAATGATGTTGGGTTGCTGCTGGAAAACTTTGAAGAGATAGTTAGATCTCTTGAGATATGGTGGTCACCCTCTTGAGCTTAGAAAATATGTTACATATTCTGAGAGATGGGGTCGACCTATTGATTAACTTCAACACTGTGAAGACTCTGGTACATCAACACATTTGAGCTTCAGAGGCAGTGAGGAATGGGTGATGGTTGTTTTCAAATTCCACATTGGTAACGCTATTGCCTTTGTGGAAGCTCGATTTGAGCTACAAAAACACTGATATTTTAAAATGTTGTGTTTCGTAAGCATTATCTGCTTCATTAACTTTTCCATATTGACTCAATAGAAAAAAAACTGAGCTCTCAATAGAGTAAATGTGGTCACAATAGAGGAAATGTGGTCACAATAGAGTATGATGTACATCGAGGCAAAAACTACGTCGCTGGTTAGACAAATTTTCAACGCCTAATTAGTTGCTGGCGTTCAAAGCTGGTTACTCAAACAGAAACAGATGGCAAACAATACAACACATTATTATTTCTGAAAAACATCGTATTGAAATTAATTATACAGCTTGAAAGGAGAATTGTAAGTAATTAAAAGGAATTATTAGTATTTCTGAACAGAGAATTGTAAGTATTTAAATGAATTATTAGTATTCCTGCAGAGTTTACTCGTGGATTTTGAGTTCAGTAGCAAGAGACGTCTCTGATTAATGTTATTTTTGTGAGAGTCCAACAGCCATTAGCTAGCTAGTGAGATATGATCCAACTAATACCTGAAGCACTTGATGGCAGTGATGGCAGAGGTAGTGGAGGCCAGGAAGGCAGCAGCCGTAGTGAGTGATGTCACCACGACCGATGAGACGGCATGGTTCATCACTTCCTGCACCAGGTCCACCGTCACCCCGCCCGCGTCCGCAGCGCCGTCTGCCAACGCCGTCGCGCGACGCTCACTGACCACGGTTCGCCACACACGGACGAACACGAACGTGTCGTCTGCTCCCAAACCTGAACAAGAAGGAGCTCCAGGAGTTAGCAGAGGCCTGGCTGAGATAAGGAACAACATACTTAATGGGTAATCGCTGGTAAAAGTGAGGACACTAGGGAAGAAAAATGGTCAGACTAGCATGACACAAGCTTATTTATCGATCCTAACAATAAGGAGAAAGTCTCAGTCTTCATAAAACAATGCAAAATAACCCAGGAAATATAAGAACAAATCCTGTTTCCACGAAGCTATGGTAACAAGCACGTACCAAAGATAGTATGATTTATAGTTAGATGTAGCAACTTGAATGGTAGAGGGAGCTCCTCGTCTTGATATGTTCAAACATTAATACCTGAGAGACACCGTGTACAGCGTAAGCTGTAGCATTAAGGCTAACTTTCACTTTGCTACTCTTTCTATGGCAAACTAATGTTCATTGGTCTGCGGCCACACGGTCGAAGAGCGGCATTATCTACGGCTGTCGACCAGCAGCTGCTCACCTACTGCGATGATGCAGGTAAGCACATTCATGTAGGGGAAGAAGGCTATGCCGAAGACGAAAGTGTAGAGGCAGTAGGCGAGCAGCAGAGAGGAGGCGACCGTTGCAATGGTGACGAGCGTCAACAGGATAGAGGCGCTGTACATCAACACCAGGACCAACACGGCGGCGCCAGCACCCATCACAAGAACAGCGTCAGCCACCAGCAGCTTGTCGAAGAGAGCGTTCTTGACGCCTGAGGAGAGCCCATTCATAAGTTTAGGCGAGCAGTTATCAGCGTCAAGGATATGGATACTCAGTTTGCCGCTCTGTTACTTGCTTCAGTAGCCAATTTTCATTTCTATGAAAGGCAAGAACTGCTGTGTCGAAACATTTCACAGAAAAAATCCATAACATGCATTGAACATATCACAAAACATTATGGTTTGTAAGTAATTTAATTTCAATACATAAAAAGTGGATCATGTATGAACAATCGCGATTTTAATGTGAACCAAGCACCACAGCTCGGGAAGCTGGAATAGTAGTAACATCACTGTGGTAACAGAGGTTAATGGCCCATTCCTAATAATTCCTCGTCGCACGCAATTAACACCACGAACCCAGTTCCATGGAGATGACGGTGACATTGCCTTCTGTGAGGTCCATGCTGGCGAGCTGCTCGTAGAATGGCAGCGTGTCCGAGCTGCGCGCCACAGGCAGAAACAGTGCACTCGTGCGCATCGCCCACCAGGCTGCCGCCACTCCATCACCGCGGGGAGCGGGGACCTGTGGGGGGCGAGAGGTCATGATGCGAGGATGAATAATAAAAACGGGGCAATAGAATGCGATAAAAGGGGGACAAAAATGATATTCTGTATCGGCAAGGCATTAAAGCATGGAAAAGATGTGCTACAGGGGTAAGGATTCAGCCTGTTATGCTACAGGGGTAAGGATCAAGCCCGTTATTCTACAGGGGTAAGGATTAAGCTAGTTATGCTACAGGGGTAAAGATTAGGCCCGTTATGCTACAGGGGTAAAGAAAAAGCTCGTTATGCTACGGGGGTAAAGATTAAGCTCGTTATGCTACAGGGGTAAGGATTAAGCCAGAGGCAAGAAATCTTCAGACTAAGGAATATGCTTGCTGCGAGAGGTTGTCATGTTACTTCAAATATTTTGCTTTGTATTTTTTTCTTTGATGTCGACTTACCGAGAGACACCATCCCAATCACAACGTTTCACAAATAAAATCAAATCATATTACCAGGAAACATTGGAAAGACGGGCCAATGTCTGCACACGACGTTGTGCAACGTATAATGGTGAGCGCACCTCGTATTAAAGTCGAGCCGCAAATGGTAGTTAAGCATTGGGAAGCAATGGCTTGATATCATTAATTCTCCATTGGTACGACATCGACCGCGTCGATGTCTAGCTTATATCGCTCTACATCGACATTGGTCGGCATTCAACAGACGTCATGTCATCGCTTAAAATTACGCTGGCCGGTCGTACGCCGCAGTTCCATGTCGGACCGACAATGCCTTACTATCATGGCCGCAGTAGGCTATATTTGCTGTTTCTGTCAAGAGTGAAGGTTCCATCCAGGAATAACGCTTGACCCCCATTGCATTCATGTCTCCATCTTTTGTCTAACAACTAATGCGTGGTTGAGCCCTGCCTAAAATTCGCCTATTAATAATTTCCAGCGCAATTTTTCAAGACTCCGGAGTTCTAGCGTCCATAACAATAATCCGGATGTACGCTTTAAATGGGTCTTTACTTGGCATAACACATCAAAGTATTCAAATTGCACCTGTTTGTAGTTATGATGTATATGAATAATCATGAATAATTTAAGACTACGCATGTGCATGTACAGATAGCCCGCATGAATGCAAGCATATATCTTTGTTACATACAGTACCAGAAGTAAGCCTGGTGACTATTATACATTCATCATAACATAAAAGCTTCCATCTTTATATTTAAACTTGTTAAAAACCTAATTTCTAAAATTGATTTAGAAGCTTTTACCAGATTATTCAACCAGATTAGATTAAAATTAATGAGATTTTTCGAGCGATCGAGTCAATCTCTCTTATAAAGTACGAAAAATTCACAATAAAATCAATTACAAGCAGGAAAATCTTTGTTTATTCGAGAAAATCTTTCTTTGTTTGATTTCCACGCACCTACTACTGCTGCCTGGTGTACCTTGAAGACATTTTCAAATGCGGCTGTTAAGCCTCAAGTATCGAAGACCTCGTTAGGAGGCAACAAACCTCTTGTTGGGCCATGAAGTGAACGTCGGCGAGGTAGTGCATGATGGTGTAGACGGCGTCGTGCTCCATGCAGGCTGGTGGGAGGCTGGAGCACCGCCTACCGCAGCCCCCCTGGAGGCTCAGGTCAAAATGGCGGCCGCACGAGTGCAGCAGACCTCGCAGGTACAACACGTTTTCTTCCTGTACGCAGAAAATTAAAGCTAAACTGGATCATCTTGATCAACAAAGTTCCCTTTACAATCACGCGCACATGCACGGGCAGGTAACTACAATAATTTAACAAGCTCTGTAACCCATGAGTTACAATAACAGCTTAGTTTAGAAATCTTGACCGATTATAATACATCCTCGACCGCACCTAGTTGACACAACCCAGAACTTAGGAGCTTAGCATCCCGTCTCCCGTTACTGACGGTAATGTGACTGCAGTGGGTCCTGTTAGAGAGCAGCGCCACGTAGTTGGGAACGCTCCATGAGGGACAGCACACGTCTGGGGACGATAACTGGCAGATGCTATTGAACGAGGGCGCCTGGAGGGAGACGTGGCACAAGAGTTACACGTCGTGGTCTGATGTCATTCGAATTTCACACAAAAAATATATGCAACTAATCCCATAGCTCCGCCACCGCCGGCTATATTTGCTGGGTCGGAAAAATCTATAACTGAAAAATAATTGCAAAATCAATCACATTATGTAAATAAGTGGGTTGTCGTTGATTACTCATTAGGACAAAAATCTGGGGCGATTCGTAAAAATGCTGATACCTTCACTCGTGACGTAAGCTAGAACAATTCGGGGAAGAGCAAGGGGGCCCGGGGGATCCTTTCTCAGTAAATTCAGTCCTCTAAGACAGCAAGATGAGCGGGTCGCTAAATGCGTGTGGTTGTCGTACGATTTGATTCGATTCTCATTTCCACCAGAGCCTCAACGCGAGTCATGATAGGCTCCCCCGTAGTGCTCGATCATGGATTCCAGTAAGCTCGCACGCCTCAGAGTGCGAGAAAAAATAACGCGGCTAAAGTTAGAAAAATTTGAAAAATTTTAGCAATGTCAGACGCCAGCTGGTGCGCACATGAAACACGCTTAGACGAAACTGATCTCCGCTTTCAATCATTTAGAACTTCAAGAGTAATATGTACGCACGCTGGTGCGTACAGGTAGCATCGTCGAGGCTGGTACAAGGTTTACGACTACACGGACAAAGTTAGCTCCGACAGCGACGCAACACGACCTAGAACGCTACGCGGTCTTGGTCGATTATAGTACAGATACAGACACTAGGCCGCATCCCCCAGAAAGGAAGGGTGGCCGACGGCAAGGCGCACCTCACACCCTCATTTGCTCACACTCACACAGCTTAGCCCTTTTGTGCTAAAGGGTCCGGCCGGTAGCCCTCAACTTACACTCTGGGTCCCGAATGCACCGAGGAACCGTCGTCGTCAGCAGCAGGGCCCGACAGTTTTCACTGGTTTACCCCCGCCGCGTCATAATGGCCGGGCCCTCCCCACCCACGACCATCCCGACAGCGGGATGCCAAGGGCGGGAAAGCACATCAGAGCAGCGTCAAAATCAACCATTCACAACCATTCTCCACTCACGCCTGTTCATTGCACGCTCTCTCGCCACCTCCACATTCATGTCTCTCCTTCCCAACGCC
>SDVV010002149.1:0-23669 GCA_016164225.1 Gammarus roeselii | reverse complement strand
TGTCGTCTGTATGTCGTCTGTCTGTCGTCTGTCTGTAGTCTGTCTGTCGTCTGTCTACCGTCTGTCTGTCGTCTGTCTGTCGTCTGTCTGTCATCTGTCTGTCGTCTGTCTGTCGTCTGTCTGTTGTCTGTCTGTCGTCTGTCTGTCGTCTGTCTGTCGTCTGTCTGTCGTCTGTCTGCTGTCTATCTGCCGTGTCTGTCGTCTGTCTGTCGTCTGTCTGTCGTGTCTGTCGTGTCTGTTGTATCTGTCGTGTCTGTCGTGTATATCGTGTCTGACGTGTCTGTCGTCTGTCTGTCGTTTGTCTGTCGTCTGTCTGTCGTCTGTCTGTCGTCTGCCTGTCATCTGTCCATCGTCAGTCTGTCATCTGTCTGTCGTATGTCTGTTATCTGTCAGTATTTTTTCTGTCTGGCGCCTGCCCGTCACGTTGTTCACATTTTGATAATCCCAAATTAGGAGGGTTGCTCCAGCTTCACTGAAATAGTCGAGTCCCTCAGTATCATTCTCTGTAACGCGAATGCATAGCAATAGACTAGGAAGGAATTGCTGGGAATCCGAATAATATTTTTTTTTTCAAAACGACAGATGATAGCCGTTTTATGAGAACGCAAAGGGCGGAGTAGAAAAGTTTCTTCACAATTGCAACATGATAATTGAAACATATTTCACTATACTTTAGGTAAAAAGGTTCGTCGACAGGTGACAGTGGTCAGATTGTTTGAAGATGTCAACACTTCTCCAAGATAGAAATAAATCTCCCAACGATTTTGTTGGTATATTTCTCTCTAACTTCTCCAAGAGCAAGATATGGGGTACTTTGGCTATTGAGTCTGATATAAATCCTTGTTAGGTCTTACGATATTGAAGGCTGAGGACTTCTAGATAAACAAGGGTGGAATAATATATCTCATTTATTTGCAAATATACAGCTTATACAAGTCGAGAAAGTGGGAATTTAAGTTAGGTGTAAGAGGAGCGAGCACAGGCAAGCAACCAGTCGGTATCGGGGTCGAGTCAACACTGACTCTCTCAGACTATCTCTTGCTGCTCCATCCATTTCACTTCCGTCACAATCGTGGCCCATGACGTAATTGTCCCTGTACCGGGCGTCATCTTAATTGCTGTATGCACCCAAATGATTTCCGTTCGCTTCAGATCAGCTTGTTTACTGCTCATAGGTTCTCGTATTATAGATTACCTTGTCAGACTATACTACCCGACCTTCCGGCCAGCGCATGTCTAATGTAATAGGGATTTAATGATGAGCATCTACTCGCCGGAAATCTCCTTTGTTACGCATTGGCATTGCCCAAGTATGGGGGACATGACCCTCCCTCCTTTCTAAGAGGAGTTATACCGTACAACCGTGTTATACACGACTGAACATTAATCTTTATCGTAGTCAGTTACATTATTTATATTTACCATGCTATGTACGATTTATTTCCACCTATGTACCGATCAACTGGACGGCATTCTCTACCGGAACGGCATTCTCGATCATCCACAGATGCGTTGCCACCAGCATTCTCATCTTGCATCCGTTCACGTAGCTCACATTCTTTCCGTAGACTGTCTCTCAAGCATTCTTCCAGATAGATGTTTCCTTTAGTCTCGTCGTCACAAGGTTGGGTATTTCCTGGTAACAGCAGTTCGACATGTCTAGTCCATATAACATCTAGTTTAGTTATGTAAATTTTATACATATTAATACCAATTTTTTTCTTAACAACACCATCTAGCCATTTAGGGCCTTGTCTCAAGTTTAGCACATGTACATTGTCCCCTACTTGGAACATAGTAATATTTACAGTTTTTTTGTGACATCTCTCTGGAGACTTATGAAGAGTTAATTTGCTCCTTTTCCGTTACATACACTCTACCATCTAATGATACAGCTGGAGAAACACCCGTCAAGGTATGTGGGGTGTTGCGATAATGTAATAACACTTGGCGTAACCTTTCTTTTGCAGTACCAGTGGCTTTCGTCAGGTCACTTTTAATAATGCCTACACTGCGTTTAGCTTGACCATTTGAGCTCGGGTGATAAGGCGCCGGCCTCACATGCTCAATAGCCGTTTGTGCTAAGTAGTTTTTAAATTCTTCAGACGTGAATGAGCTGCTATCGTCTGAAACTATGGAGCATGGTAAGCCATTACGAGAGAATATTGTGTCTAACACCTCTATTGTTACTTCAGAACTTACACTCTTCACTACCTCCGCCTCAATACAACGGGTCAGTGCGCAAACCACGACTAAGATAATTTTATCTTGGAAGAAACAATGGTCAATGTGTAACCTCGACCATTTGTTTATGGGTCTTGGCTATTCACTCTTTGAAGTCTGCTTAGGGATTCTGGCATTCGCCACGCATTTGCTACACACTTTAATGAAGTACTCAATGTCTTCATCTATCTTAGGATACCATACCAACGAACGGGCAATCCCTTTCATGGCCGAAATGCCTGGATGATTTACATGTAGCAGTTCAAAGACCTTGTGTCTGCAGCGCCGTGGGACCACGACCTTGTTTCCATACATTGCACAGTTATTGAACAGTGACAGGTCATCTTTTGCCTTCTGGAATGGTTTCATGACCTCTTCTTCCGTTGTTGGGAACCCATTCCTAATATAATGCCTGACTTGTAATAGCTGTGGATCTTTTTGAGTTTCCACTGAATGATTCCAAATCTCTCAACAACAATACGAGTTCAGTGGGTTCCAAGTTATCTTTTGACTCTGCTAACGGCAGACGTGACAGACAATCGCTAATGCAATTTGATTTGTCAAGAATATGCACGGTTGTGTAATTATATTGACTCAATCTCAAGTTCCATCTTTGTAGTCTTGCACTGCAATTGACTGGCATAGCGTTTTCACGCCCCATTAGTTTTAATAATGGTTTATGGCCAGTGCGGATTTGAAATCTGCCTCCCATTAAGTATTCACGGAATCTCTCAACTCCAAACATGACTGCTAATGCCTCTTTGTCAATGGTAGCGTAATTCTTTTGGGAATTAGTTAATGTCTTTTAGGCAAATTGAACAGGTATGAAAGCCTCGTTGTGTTTTTGCAATAAAACTGCTGCTATACCGTAGTTGCTAGCACCGGTCTCAATTGCTGTTTCGAGATTTGGGTCAAACAATTTTAATATTTTAGTTCCTCTAAATGATTTTTAATGATCTCAAAACATGACTGATGACATTTTTCCCACACGAATTTATCTTTTTTTTTTAGTAGAGCGTACATTGGCGCGAATGCAAAGCTGAAATTCGGAATGAATCTGCTGTAATAAGTACACAATCCCACAAAACTTTATACTTCTTTAACACTTGATGAGCAAGGTGCCTCTACAATTGCTGGAATTTTTAGAGGGTTGGATCTTGCCCCCTAGTTGGACAACACATGACCCAAGTACTCAACACTTTTCGTGAAATAACAGGATTTGCTATTAATTTATTTTGACACCTACGCCCTGTAAGGCTGTGAATACCTTGTCTAATACCTCCTCTAGATGTTCTTCCTGCGTTTTAGTAAGTACAAATACATCATCCATATAACATATTGTATTGGGTACGCTAGAAAGAACTTGCGAAATTAAGCACTGGAATATTGCACTGGCTGAAGATGTGCAAAACGCCGACTAATTATCTTGGAAAAGTCCCTCTGACGTATAAATGACTGTATTTTTTGGACTCTGCGTCTAACGGAAGTTGTAGGCATGCGTTTTGCAAATCAATGCGCAAAAAAACTTTTGCCTCTACAATGTTCCCTGGTACGTAGTTAAGAGTAGGCACTGGATACGATATCGTTTCGTGAATTTATTGATAGTTAACGCGTAGTTGCCGCACAGTCGTATTTTGCCAGTGTGCTTTAAAACTGCCACAACGTGACAAGCCCAATCAGCGTGATCCAGTCTTTTAATTATTCCAGCGCTCTCCAAATTCGTTAGCTCTTCCTTCACAAGATATCTGTATCTGCACGGATTGCTTCGTGGTCTAGAGAACATGGGTTTACAGTCACTATCAACCTTAATCTTAACATTATATTTAACGTTGCTCCTGTAGTTAGGAGACAAAAACGCACTGTACTTATTTAATATATTGCATCTAGTGACCATTCTAACAGACGACAGTTCTTTGGGCATATTCACAGATAATCCGAACTTCTCACAAAAATCCCGACCGAATGATGGAGATAAGTTATCTTTTACAACAAGAAAAGTTTGCCCAGTGAAATTAATGGCATTGTTGCCGTAATCAATCGCTTTCTGGTGCGTTTTGCATACTCTAGCACTTTTAATGTCACGGATCATGCTTATTGATGATCCCGTGTCAAGTTCTAGTTTCACTGCTTGACCGTTTAATCTGCACTGGACATAAAATGGGGATCGTCCTATTTTAAACTTTACATCCACTGTGTAGGCACTTCTAAGAAATTATTCTGACTACTGTTGTCTTTCTTACCTTTTTTCATGGCCACCCTACCAATGCTTACCGACGGGTTCTTTGTACTGTCCATGCCTCCACGTAGGTCGTCATCATTTTTTGTTTGACGAAGCCGCTTGTGGTCCTCGATCCGGGGCCACTCGTTCTCAGCCTGAGAGAGTCCGCTGAAGCGATTCCTCACCTCCGTCACTTGTGGCTTCTTATGAATCCTGGTTGAGGGTCTGTTCGGGATCTTCTTCACACTAAAATAATCACTCGGCTTTCTTTCTTCGGGTGGTGTGCAATAGTACGCTTCAGCGATGGGATTTGCTTTATTTCGTATGGTCTTGTAGGCTTTAGATCTGTATGCTTTTGCGACATGCCCAATTTTCCACACTTGTTACACTTTAATTTGAGTGCAAAACACTCTTTCGCCAGGTGCTTTCCTTTGGCAGTGAACCTTATGCAGACTTGAGTTTCGTTCACTTGCGTCGTCGGCTTGTTGTTTCTGGAGGTTTTCTTCAATCCTTTTGATTGTCGGTCACGTCTTGGTAAATTTGAGCAGCAATCCAACATTGGTAAGAGCTGGGGCTTATTCTGGTATACTCTTTCCCCTGAGCGTGCCGGGACGATGTCATATACGTCCACCTATATTTGTTCGAGTGCCTTTGCTCTTGTCACGGTGTCGTCGAAGCTTTTCTCTTCGCACTCCGTGATCAATGCTGTGATCAACTTGCGGGATTGCAATCCTGCTATAAATTGATCTCAAAGTAGCCTGCTTCGGCAACATTCCTCGTACTCGCACTTGCTCCCCAACTCGTTGAGGGATCGAGCGTAACTCTCGATCGTCTCACCGTCACGTTGCTTCCTCCTGATGAACTGTACCGACGCTCCGATTGTTTATTTCTGCGTCGTGTATATTGTTGTTAGAGTTGCCACCAACTCGTCGTATGTCGCCACTTATATGCTCTTCGGCTTTATTTTTTGCTGAATTTGTGTGATCACGCTTCTTGCTAAGCATGATCCCAGCATGACGCCTTTTCTCGCTCGTCGTCCTTTGCTGCTGTCAGGGCTCGGTAGTTTTGGAATTCAAAACGAACCAAGAAGTCTTCGATGCCTTCCGTAGCAAGGTCGAACATTTCCTGTGGGTCGTCGTGAGACATTTTCAATGTTAGCACTTTATGCGTTTTCCCAATTAAATTGCACTGAATTCTTCACCTCGTCGCCAGTTGTTATATCTTACGATATTGAAGGCTGAGGACTTCTAGATGAACATGACTGGAATAGTATCTCTGATTTATTTGCAAATATACAGTTTATACAAGTCGGGAAATGGGAATTTAAGTTAAGTGTAAGAGGAGCGAGCACAGGCAAGCAGCCAGTCAGTATCGGGGTCGAGTCAACACTGACTCTCTCAGACCATCCCTTGCTGCTCCATCCATTTCACTTCCGTCACTATCGTGGCCCATGACGTAATTGACCCTGTACCGGGCGTCATCTTAATTGCTGTTTGCACCCAAATGATTTCCGTTCGCTTCAGATAAGCTTGTTTACTGCTCATAGGCTCTCGTATTATAAATTACCTTGTCAGACTATACTTCCCGACCTTCCGGCCAGCGCATGTCTAATGTAATAGGAATTTATTGATGAGCGTCTACTTGCCGGAAATCTTATTTGTTACGCATTGACATTGCCTAAGTAAGGGGACATGACAATCCTAACCCCGGCTTCAGAAATGGATGTTTATGAACTGCGTTAGGAAATCGTTTTCGAGACATCGTGCCCCGCAATGATGTTGATCCATTCTGCAGGGTATTCGAGCTCGTACCGACGATTGCCAATTTGAAAGAATAACAAAAAGGATTCGGCTTCAAATTTTACCTGTGACTATACATTGAGTACGTTTGTAAAAAGCTGCGAAACACAAAGTATACGTGCTAGAATAAATTCATTTCGAGCAATAAATAGTTATTGGAGCGCAAAATCCAGTCACGAGCTAGGGTCCAGCGACTAAATGCACCAACGCCTGCAGAGCCCTCGTATTCAGTGCCACGAGCACTTTGAAGGTTTTTCCTATGAAGTAGTTTATCTAAACAGAGACGAGAAATATCTCTGCAGCGGATCTGAACAATTTCAACACCGATTGTAGAGTGAGCTGAGTGCAAATGTACAATTACAGATTAGATTAAATGGTTCATCTCCACCGGAGCTCGGACGTGAGTCTTCTATACAATGAAGCAGTTAGTTCTGTAGATAGGCTAGTCTTCACACACTTTTTCAATCTAGATGCATTAAAGTACAACAAGAGCGTAAGTCACGAAATTCGATGGAGACAAATGATTGGGACGTCAACCGATATACGATGCGCCGGTCAAAATAAGATTTTTTCCCATCGGTATTGTATCAGTGATTTTGGTTAAAGTGAGTGTTTTCGAAAGATAAGAAGAGCGGATGAAAGGAGCAAATAGGCTGCCCACATAATTATATACTGTCAGAAAGTAGTGTCTGTTTAAGGTTTAATATAACCCTAGCACGCCTTTGTCATAAAAAAATATTCGAAGAGAAGTTTCCAAGACATATTTTTATTGTGAACAGACCGACAACCGTGAAGGGGAAAAATAAAATGAACAGTTAAAAAGTTGGCATAGAGTATGAACCCATGTGAAGAAAATAGTCGCCGTTGACTGCATCTCTTATAAACTTATTAACTTATTTGAGTCCGCAGTTGCTGTTGACAGCTGGTTGGAGCCTGACATCTAAATATCACCGAGCGTGATCGTAAACTCGGAGTCGTCACAGATCGCCCGCCATGTTTGGTCGACGTCGCCTGTTGACTATTCAAGCTGACGTTCTTTATGATTTGATGGGTTGGGTTAACCCACACTTGTCCAAATTTAGATGTGATAAGTTTTGAAAGGATCTTTCTATATTTCAGAACACGCTTCATTGTAACTCAATTTATTAACACGATCATCCCTCTTTCCTCTAGCGCCTGGCCGGGCAGACTGCAGTGCACTCAGCACTCGGCAAGAGGCACCAAGGCAATCTGCAATAAACAACCTCAGCCCATCGACGGCATAAATAACGGCAGTTGCTGAGTAACGCGTCAGGCGGAGGAAGACGGCTTTGTCGGAGTAAGAAGGGTTTATTGGGGGGTTTGGACGGAAAATCTGGATGGGGGCAGAGGTCTTTAGAGTGGTATGCTTAAAATTCAATGAAATGTTACTACTGAATAGAAAATTAGGGAAAACTTATTACATTTGACCGTACTAATCACGTTCTAAAAGGATTCATGTGAATGGACAAAACATTTCAGGTGGCATGGACAAGAGGGGATGAATCATTCCTTAGCTCTTTATCTTGTGTGGTTCAGATCAATTGAGCAGCAAGCCAAAACTAGGCTCCTAATCTTAAGAATTTGATTGTGTGGCCACAATGGAAACACAATTGATTCGCATCATAAATCCGCGGAATAGGTTAAACACAACCATAAAGTCAACTAGTTCAAGACAAAATATTATTGTTGCTAAGTAAAACCAGATCAAATCAAATCATTTATTGATGCAACTCATATACGGCATTATATAGGGTTACATCAAGCCTCTATATGTCTTAGAATTTTTAAGGTAACATACACACTCACATGCATTCCTCGAACTCGATTCTGTCACAAAAACAGGTACAAGAAGAATTTGTCTGGTAGATCACTCAGAAGATTCTGGTAGATCACTCAGAAGATTCTGGTAGATCACTCAGAAGATTCTGGTAGATCACACAGAAGATTCTGGTAGATCACACAGAAGATAGCACTGGGTTACAACAGTAAGGTACTACTCTCATAGAAAGGTACATGAAAAGGAGTTAGTACAAAAGTATTTTTCATACATAAGAAAATAAAAGAAGAACACGCTAGACTTTCTTCAACAGGTAACTGATTTTCCAACAAGTTTTGACCAATATGCACCAGCGGAGGGAGTGTGAGAATAAAAAGAACTGACAGGTGAGGGCACAAGTAGAGGTTGAGCTGGAGGAACATTTCCTGGATCCAAGTAGAGAGATGCACAAGCTATGGATGCATCACCTCTTTGGAGGTGACCACACTGCACATGATAGCAATAGCTAGTGCTGCCCTCTAATATTTGCATCCGATTGAAGAACAGGCATAAGGGGAACTACATAGAAAACAACAGTGTTCATCTGAGTCCCAAACTGTGGTGCTATGCGAATGAGAAGAACACTTAGCACACCTTGCCTTACGGTGGCAAAATATAGCTCCGTGTCCATAATGCTGGAAGTGAGCTAACTCACAAATTAAATCGTTAATGACTACTTCTCCTTCCTCTCCTCCAAACTCTATGTTGTGTTTTCGTGAGCTCTTCCCCCGCACCTATCATCAATATCAATCAGCTCGGCCATTTACGAACGGGTTTATTTCTACAAGGTTTCATTGAGTGTTTTTCTCCATACTTTGTCACCTATCTGCTGTTTGTCACTAAGAAAATATGCTCTAAAAATATTTAAAGAAACTTAGCATGAAATACAGTGACACTGGTTAACAATTTAAATTCCATCCAAATTGCTGACTGCAGTCAAAAAGCAACACGAGTTTCTTACTCTAGAAATGTAGGTAATCGTTCTCATTTGAACATAACATGAGTCAAAGAGTGGAAACGTACTCGAGGTCAGGCTCGATATTGGTTGAAAGAAATAAAATTGATTCCTCGTGTGCATAGACTGTTAGCCCGAAGGACGGAAGACGTTTGTTCAAAGTACTCAAGACCATCGAGCCTTTGAACATCGTGTGCACAGGCTATTGAATTTATTACATCTAAGCGCCCCCATACTTAAGACTCGCTTTCCTTATTCGGTCGGATTACTCGTATTCCTATTATACTATTATTATTAATAATAATAATATTATTATTAATATTAATAATATTATTATTATTAATGTATTATTATTATTAATAATAATAATAAAACAATTGTGACATCTAATTTCAGGGTAACAGTGAGACGAAAGTTATAAAATTACCGCACACAACTAAGAATAAGTTACGGCTTACAACTCTATCCTGCCTATGTGTATAATTATTCTTTCCATCGCCTTAACAATGACGAGGCAGCGCGCGCATCACCAGAGCAGATTTCAACGAGGATTTCAATTGGGGAGTTCATAACTCGACTCATAAGGCTATGTGCCGCTTTACGAAACAGTACCTTGATGTGATCTGATTGGTTTTCACCAAAAACCCTGCTCGCTGACGTCGAGCGAGGGACCTGCATCAGCCGTCTAAATGTATCATCATAACTCACTGTCTATTTTTTCTCCAAAGTGCATTACAAAAAATCGGGTAACATTATGATTTGAAAAGCTGAATTTTAGCTTTCCTTAGTGCAAACGAGAATTTTCGTATCAGCATGTTACCAACTGCATTTTGCTGCCTTATTTGCTTTGCAACATCCCTGTCATCAGTGCAATCTGTTGTGATGATGTGCCCTAAATATTGAAATTCATCCACATAATCCAGTGCAACACCGCCTAGTTTCAACTCCGTCGATAAACAGTAACTAGGACCCTTCGGTCTAACTAGCATACGTACAGTTTTTGCAGTGTTATATACAATATCATGAGGTTGAGCAAAATTATTACAGATATCAAGAAGCTTTTGCAATGTTGAGAGAGTCGGTGGTAACAGCACCATATCATCTGCATAACTAAGATTGTTAACACAACAGTTGGCGTCATGACACCCTTGGTTTTCTCTACTTAGAAGGTAATTCAATTATCAGTGTACGCGTTTTACAACAGTGGCGATAGCTGACCTCCCTGCCTAATTCCATTTTTACAGTGAAAAGTGACCGATTTCGAACCCCCCCATCGCACTAAGAATTCCTGTTCCTTGTACCAAAATACAAGCAAGTGCACAATATGAAGAGAGGCTCCTCCCTTACTTAACTTTCTGAACAAAGTCCAATGGTTTACTTAATCAAAAGCTTTCTTCGCGTCTAAAAAACACAGAAAAACAGGCAAGTCTCTACGTCTGTAATACTCAACAGTTTGATTCAATGCGAATATCGCCATTTCAATTCCATGGCCCTCTTTGAATCCAAACTGACTGTTTGCGGTAGAAAGAAATGTTTGCAATCTTGCAAGAATAACCTGCTCAAGAACCGTGGAAATTGAGGTGGCAATAGCAATGGGGTGATATTTATTTATATCAGAAGGGTCCTTCGTTTTACATTTCAGAAGAGGAATCACAGTTACATCCATTACCTCTCTTGGTAGCTCCTTGACATAAATGCAGTCAGAAAGGAAGAGAGCAAGCACTGCAGTTAGTCAGTGGGAAGCATTCTTGAACACTTCCCTCGGTATGTCGTCATTTCCAACAGCTTGGCTATTTTTGAGGCCTATGACAATGCTCTTAACCTCTGCCACAGAAACCATTTCGTTAACAGCAGGAACATTATCGAGGGAGTTTTGCACCCATCCTCTATTCTCGTCCATATCAACAGAATTAGCAATGTGCTGGAAATGCTCCCCCCAGACCTGTGCATTGTTTGCTTCCCCAGTTACACCCGCCACCGCAAGTGGAAGTGCTTCCTTTTTAGGATTAAGTGACCGAATTTCTTTCCAAAAATCTTTACATTTACCTTCTCGCAATTTTGCTAGAAGAGCCTGCGCACGCAACTGTTGCTCGTTCTCTCTCTTTAAAACGCGAGTTCTCTACGCAACCTTGACTTTGCTATCCTCATTATAACCACAAGTTGACCTTCCTCAGGCCTTCCAGCTATATCCCAATTATTTACGGCGTCTCGTACAGCATAATTCAGTTCTCGTGCTCGTTCATTCCAACCTGGGACGTTGTATTTCCTCGGTTTTCTACTGCCAAAAACACGCCGTCCTGCAATTATTATACACTGCCTCGTACAGCCATACAGATCATTCAATCTTACGTTATCAACCCCTTCATTCACTCTGAGAAGCCTATCAGGAATATTTGTAAAAAGGGCGATGACTTCATGACGAAGTACGCCCTGAATGCATGCGCAGCTGCTTCACACCCTCTCTTGCTTGAGAACCCTAACTGTACGGGACGAAGCTAATTGCCGAATCTCTCAGGCAGTGGTTTGACTCCTACTTTAGTAGCGAGCCTTCTCAAGGGGTTCCCAGCAGCTATCGGGCGGATGCCACCGTCCTTCTTCATCGGAGCGCTAATAGAAGCTCCGAAGAAGGTGGTAATCATGAAATCTGTCACCTCGCCTCTCAGCACCATATTGGTGAATTCTGTCAGCCGCGACAGCAAGCGGGCAACCACTTCCCCCGACTCTTGTTCCAGCAAAGCCCTGAGATGACCAGGACGCATCCCATCCAGGCCTCCCGCGGAGCCGGGTGGAAAAAAATATATAGCCCTCCAGACATCGTCCTTATTGGCAACTGCGGGGCCCGCATAGTCATCATCCGGGGGAGTAGGCAAACAAAGGTTTTCCTGAGCCGGTGGGTGGGAGTCTGTCGTAGCCTCATTCTTTGGCGCCAAACCCAACGAAGAAGCAGGCTCTCGAACCGCACCTTTTACGTCCTCGTCAGCGAACTTGGCTGACACACTCTCTTTAGGTCCACATTTCTGCCCTCTTCGCTTTTGTTCCTATTAGTCCACTCTGGTCTACGCGGGAACTGCAGGCAAAGTATCAGTCTCCATGAATTCCGTGACCTGTCGCCTAACCCTGGTGGCTAGAGATCGACCTTCCGAATCAGCTTGATCACTACTGGTCCCCTGGAGACACCAATAAAGAGAGCTCGACAGCTTAACCCAGGCCTGAGGGCTCTGCTGCTCTGGGGTCTCTCTTAACATATTTTCCAGAGTATTTGCAACTGGTATAATTGCCCCCTTTGGAATTTTGGCCAGGATTTTCATCCTACAACGACATCCTGAAATGTAATTAACAATATCCAGTAATCCAGGGTCCCGCTGCCCATCGCCCTCACTGGCCGGCCTCGACAAGATTGGAAGGCTATCGGCTTGAACCCTCTTAGACGCACGCATGTGAAGTGGAAACAGCGCTTGCACTGGTCACATCGAATACAACGTTTCCTTCTTTTCACCAATCTACAAGTACTACAACGGATTTCCTGCTCCATTTCCGTACTATAATCTTCAGTTCGTCAATCGCAACAATAATCCAATCTTCACTCGCAACAATTACACTTAAAACATTTGAAACATGGATTGCACTTACGAAAAATGTTGTCCGGTATAGACATCACCGACTACATGGGCATAAATTTATGAAAGAGCTCGAAGAGTATACAACAAATCTCAGCAATAGAACGCTTTCTTGCACTGCCCATCTTACACAACACTGGATGCTGTGAATAATTGGAGCTGGGTATGAACGATAGTAAGGCATCTTAATTGACCCTACATTATCCTAATAACACTAAACGCATTATACGTGCATCACAAGCACTATTACGACTAAGCAATCGCATATTTTGATCTCATTGTTGCATATCTCTGTAGGTAGCAACAACATTTCCGTTCAGCTAGTACAAACAGCTTCCAACCACAATGGCAGTGCAACAAATTTTTATTTTGGCTAAATAAATATGTATACCCATGCACTAAAAGCCATGGAACATGAATCAGATGGAAAAAATGATTCAGTGAAATACTTTTACCAGTTTCAGTGAAATATTTTTACAAAAATTCAGAGAAATATTTTTACATGAATCTGGCAAACAAGCTGAGCGGGGGTTTTCCACTCTTCCGTTTGGCGGGTCGCAGAAGATCATCGTTTCTCGTGGCAGTTTCAAAATAGCAACAAAATTAAGGAAGTGATACCGTGGCCACAGAGTAAAGTGTTCCCTTAAGACCTAGCCAAACATATAGATAGAATAGCTAGGCTAGATAACCATAGGCTTACCTTGGATACTGCTCCACAAAAGACAGGTGAGAATAACAGTGTTTAATATGTCCTATTCCCAGTGTAGAGCAGACTAATGAATACAGTTGCAGATTTCTACAGCAAGACACTATTGTAAATACCTGGATGCAAGATTGTAACTATGAAGGCACAAAGTTAGCTATGGGGGATTCCTCTGCCAAATGCCATACCAAGATTGTCAATCATCTAATGATAGCAATCTTTAATTCTGAGCAGCACCCTACCTTGATCCATGCCTATGTATAGATATATAGCTATATAGTGCCTATAAAGTGTAAATAACATTTTTGAATATTAACAGCTTTTAAATAATATCATTCATTAGGGAGCTTAAGACTTCCATTATTTTTGTTCCTGGTAGCTACACCTTAGTGGTATACTATTTCTCTTGTGATGTAACATTGTTTAGTACATGCACCCAATCTGTCTGCCTGTATGAGGCAGGCAGAATGGCATGTGATTATCTTCCCTGTCACACATTGTTAGCCAACTATTTTCTGTGTGCAGCCTTTCACCCCCTGCTACTGAGGCCATGAGGACCCCCGTCTTCAGGCAAGACTGAATCTAAAACTCTGTCCCGATCTATGAACCTGGACAAAAGTTTCCCCCAAGATAATTCCCTCTGGGATCTATTGACGCCAACAAGATTTCTGCAGTCTTTCCTATCAAATCTTCTTTTCCTCTTCTATATTATCCTTGGACAGCCATAATTCAGTTAAGTTGGGAATTATATTCAAGAAAAGATATACCTGTGCCTTTTTGTCCTTGTGTCTGTTTATTGGTGCTTGCCCATAATACTCAACCTCATTTGTAGAAAAGGATAGCATAACTTTGAGTCAGATTGTGCCTTGAAAGTGAAAGCACCCATTTACTGGAATTTTTATCGCTCACAGAAGCTCATTCACTATTAACTTTTTGAGTAACCAAAAAAAAGGTAAATTACCCTTCATTAATCAACATTCAATCTTTCAAACACCTAAAACACAAACACGACTCTTACCGAAACATAAATAATAAATAATAATAATAAGAGTTTATTCATACACGAACGGTTTGTTATTCTTCTTAAATAAATAAAGTTATACACAATCAATCAAAAACAAGTACAATGGTAAGCTTATAACTTTTAACTGATTATCTGGGGCTGTGTATGAACGGTATGGAGGCATCTCACTTTCCTAGCCTAACATAAGAACACGACTCTTTCCGACGAAGAGCTATCAGGCTGATTTTACAGTGCTGACATAAGGTGTTCTGATCTGACATTGGGATCTTTTACATAACAATTGGTTTGAGTGAGAATTATTAATTCGAATGTGCAGCTTTATTCACAGCAGAGGATTCGATGGTATGGGTTGGTCTAAGTGAATCAGAGAACCACTAACATAACAAGAGAAACAGAAGATTTTATAACAACAAAAAATAACTTCACAGTTTATTCGTTCACGAGTGGTATATTATTCTTGGGGAATAATCAATTTATACATATATATAAAGTTAGTATAGTTATAAGATAAGAACTTGTAACTGATCTACTCTGATCAGCTGTAGGCAGGAATTTTGACAATGGCAGCATTGATTGGTCGACCAGAATAATATAAATAAATATGTTATCAGCTACAGTCTTAGGCATCTCTGTTTTAGCATCGAGTAATTGGCGTCACTTAAACGTTTTTTTTCAATAAAACTACGGATATTTCGATGTCAATAGAATTGTTCTAAATAAATAAGTTTAGATGTTTTTATATAACGGTGGCTACATAGCTATATCCAAGAAAGCGGTATTTTCTTTATCAGGTTACTTTTTGCTTATGTATAGATTTAATGATGAAAGCTCATGTCGGTAGATAGAATTATTTTCAGTTTTGGGCCGTGGCTACATTGGATTTTCAGTCTCAGATACGCGCAAGATTTTCAAGTAATGGCAACTAAAGAATAGGAAGGGCATATATAAGAAGGCAGTTAATTTACCCCATGAATTAATAAGTAAATTAAAGTTGTTGTACAATGCAAGAACAAACAATTTGGCATTAGTGGGGGAAACTTATCTAAGCTTTGTGGTTTCCTCTGAAGGCCAGGACTGGAAGGCGATGAACGCGTAGCACCATTGTTGAGGCTCTGGCTTGAACCTGTGATCTAAGAATGGCGCCTTCTGCCTTGATGATTGCTTGATTTGGGGCATGTTGGACACTCATGCTAGGATCCGTTTTATTTTTCTCATGGTTCTAT
Organism: Gammarus roeselii; assembly: GCA_016164225.1. NCBI lineage: Eukaryota > Metazoa > Arthropoda > Malacostraca > Amphipoda > Gammaridae > Gammarus > Gammarus roeselii. Next base: position 8,070 of record SDVV010002149.1, on the reverse strand, counting down.
GAACCCCCATTGGTGGTGCTCCCCAGGTAGCTTTGCTGGGCCTTCGGGGACAGGGCAGGTATTTCTGGCAATCACACGCACTGAAATTATTTAGCGAACTTGTTTTGTCTAAAACTTACATTTTAGATATGTCAGCTCCCATGATTCGGTCTATTTGAATAAGCACCAGTGAGCAAGATAATGCTTACCAGTCTATTTTAATACCAATTGTAGGGACACTAGTCCTCTACAGAAATGTTAAGCTCACCCAAATTGTAGACGTTCGTGAGGTACATTTTAATGGCTGTCTCGCCTTCTTTGATTTTACTTCCAACGTCCCAGAACATGTTGTTCACAATCCCATCCACTTTTTCTTCCAAGCCATATTGTTGAAGTTAACATTGGTCGTTTCGTAACTGCTCCTCACTCGGCCACCTTCAACAGCTGTTTCACTGCTCTCTGAAATACGGGTCCCCATTTGACACAAAGTCACTCCCGTTAGCATGGGCAGGACTAATTCGAATGTTCTCTGAACGAAGATTAGTTGAGGTATTGGAAATGCAACTTGATATCGTATGTGAGTTGTCAAACGACATCAGTGTGATGCAATGTTTAGCAAGTTTTATTATTTTCGAAATTAGTTCACTGTGGCATAACACTGGAACGTTTTCAGGTAGTAGAAATGTCTTCAATAGATGGCGCCACTAAGATTTGAATTTCTTGTAATCAAACATACTGTTGTAAAAGTATTTGTACAACAATTTAGGAAATAATTGAAGGGAATATTCTCGTTTTGAAATGAATTTGTTGATCATGATGTACTTTGTTTAAAAGTTACTATGCCATCATCTCATGACAATAGAGTTTGGAAAGCAATCAATCATCTGAACATGTTTCATCGAGTTGTTTATGTCTGACCCAAAACAATGTCAACAGTGATGGTTTGCAGTGTTTTCAAGTTATGTGACGAGTTTGCTCTGCGGTTGCTATAACTTTTTCATAATGTGTCGCGTATTGAGTCATGTTTTGTGATTTACATGTTAACTGACATTAACAGTGATTTTGGTACAGTCATTTGAACTGTCCAAGTGTACTTTGCGTTGACTAGTGAACAAAACTGAACGTTTTTACTGCGCCAGCATTTTGACATCCCAAAGCAGGTCTCTCACGACTTAGTGTTGGCTAAGTATTTCCTCAAGTTCTGTAACAATCAATGCTAGTACTATGGTAATGTAACCATGCTCTGCACAGCTAACTGCTAACATTTTACAAGACAATCTTCATGAGTAAAGGTAAGAAAACATGTCGTCTACTGGAGTACTGAATTGGATTTTTTTGGCACACTCCATCACCTCGTTGCTACAAACCCATATTAAGTGTGGATTGTTGAATTTTATCACAGATATGAAACTTATTCCCTCTATCATTGCAAACTGTGTTAAGTGATATAAATTTATCCTAACTCAGAAACATCACTTGTCGCTCACAAGTATGAAAAGTACTAACTTGAATTTTCCAAGTGCTGCTGCCAGCCCAAATTTTGTAGGTGGAAATTGGGTGATCTATGGGGATGCCTTTCTGGGCAAATAAAGAACCCTGGTAGGCTCCTCCCATTTTTGCCATTGATTCAGCTGGTTTTTACTGTATTAAGAAAATCAGAGCACTTATTTAATGATTGCTAATGTTTTTTTGTTAATGGTGCTTGCCTCTCTAATGGCTAATCTAAGCATCACCTGGTGTACAAAATTCTGACTTGACTGCTACCAGTCTACATTTGTCTAGACTGAAAGTGTAAGTAAAGATTGAAATATTGCTGGCAGAGCCTTTTTGGGTAAGAGCTGACTTAGCTCTCACCTAAGAAGATACAACTACATTACTCGCCTTGATTGCCTCAAGGCTGCTCAACACACCAGGAAAGCCAGAGTGCAGAGCAAGATGTGGCAGAAATGCCACTGCATGCCAGAACTGTGAAAGCGTGACAGAAGAATCCAAAAATTTGTGCCACAATCAAGAAGTAGGAATGCTGATGCAATTTGGCTATATTTTAGAAATTCTGTCAATCAGATTTGTTGTAGCATTGACCGAGGTAACTCCTCCAATTTTCCGCGTACCTTGAAATAACTCAGAGAGTACATGGCTGAGAAACTTCATATTTATGGTATGTATAGCTACTTTTATGACCATGAAGCATCATAAGTTTCAACATTCTATCATAAAAAAAAATTGTCAATGAAAAACTGTGTGGTAAGCTTTGTACCCCAATTGGGGTGGATTACCCACGCCAAAAGAGGCGATTCCCTGCACCCCCCCCTCCTATATATCAATAATTGAAACACAAATTTGAAATTTGAGAGTACCAATAAAAAGAGCCTGCCTATATTATTATTTATCAATTGCTTAAAATAAAATGTTAAGTAAAATATTACATCTGTGACAGTTTTTCTTTATGCTTGTCTCTGGCTGCAGTCCTACTCAACTGTCGAAGGGATATTTTTCTCAATTTTACCACGGGAAGCAAAGTTTTGCTTTAATAATTGCAAACTAAAATAACTGGAAGTCATTTCTCCTCATCCTGAACAAATTATGACCCTGAAGTATTTGTAAATGAGCAAATATTAGGAATGAAACTATCCTTTTGATAATATGATAAAACCAGTAAAACCTTTTGTTTTTTAATTCTATAGCCAACTAATTCCATTAATATGAATACAAATCATGCCAGGTAAGGTATTGTTATCTTGATATGAAAATATGATAAACAGAGATCATTTGTGGGTGTTTAACATATATTAACATTTAGGCCTAGACTTGTCACCATGTGTTATAAACATTAGTCATTGTAAAATTTGTTCGGCATTTTGAAATAAGCTTTGGTATCTTTGTTTTGGGTCATTTACTTTCAGATGTCATTACATGTGTGAGGAATTTTATTTAATTACTTTTCACTGAAGATAAGCTTAAGATATTTATTAACAAAATGGGTGTGACAAATACCCCCGATTGTTTGTTCAACCGGGTTGATTCCTTGCGGTTGTATATCTGTATATATCTACAAAAGTTTACATTTTCTTCCAAAATTTGTCTTACGCAAGAAACTACCGCATTCCAAGTATCACCAACAAATTTGGCCCTTATCCAAAGAAAATTTTAGTCAAAGCATCAAAGTTTGCGGAACCTCAATTTTTTGAAATCCAAATTATCAGGGACCTGAAAAATGCACCTTCCCTTAAGTGATTTTTCCTAAATTCTGTATGCTAATTGAATTTATACAAGTAGCTAATACTTACTAACAAAGACCTGCTCTTTCAAGTCCCGTTGTCAAATAATGACATTTCGGACGTTTTGGTGCCCAAAAGAGGGGTGCGGGGAGTCACCCTGTGTTGTCGATCGCGGGGAAGCACCCCTGTTGTTGCTATCCAAATATTGAGCTGTTGTCCGATATCTGGATCTAGATAAATAATCGATCTTGGCTTCTTCTCTAACATAAATCGTGCAATCACTGTGACTTGTAAGCATAGCAGTTGTTGGTTCTAATCCTTCAAAATTAGTAGCTGTTGAATCTTCAACAGAATATTTAAATCAGGTAGCAATGATATTTGTGGGTTCATTGACCACAAATGTGTGATGCAATGTGCTTATTATGCCTTCATAAATTCATGCCACACATTTGCTGCTGCAACACAGCAACAGTGTTTGGTTAAACACCAGTGCTAGGTAAGCAGTTGCTTGCAAGGGTTAACTAGTGTAAGAAGACAAAAATAGGTTGCTTGGCCCAAACTAGGTTGGTTACCTTTGGGTAGTGAGAAGATAAATTTTGAAGTAGAACCTCTAAGAGAGAGTCATGTGTTTGTGTACTTTCTGTTGCAAAGGATCAAGAAAAGGAAAGGTTGTAGAAGGAGATAGCATTTAATAATGATACTTCGAACAACTCAAAAAAAGCACCTGCAGAGAAAGGTTCCAACCTATGATGTTGATATGAGATCCTCACGGTTCCATTTCTTTTTGAACCATGCTGACTGATCTCATTGCTGGACACCACTTTGCAATAAGATGGTACCAATGCCAAGCACCTTTTTTTTATAGGTTCCATTTATACACGAGCTTGAAGTTAGAAAAAAATATAAATTTTTACAGAAGGTGCCTTGGGTCAATTTAAAGCAGCTTGGTCTATAGCTATAGCACCTACAGAGGTTGTTTCAATACCATTTTAAAGCTCATGAGCAGGTTCCCACCATTAATTTAGATTATGATTGACCTTAGAGGCCAGAAAAAAACTTATCTGTTTCTTAGCTATCCTTTGACCTTGAAAAGTTTTTTTGACCCGATCAGCAATTTTTGTCTAACTAACACCAGTAAAGTATCTATTTGAGTAGCTTAGTTTGCAACACAAATTTTCCTTGATTTTGTCTTAGTTTTCCCCTAAGTCATTATACAGAACCTATCCTGTGATAAAACCTTAACCTATACAATTCAAGCAAATTTTGAAGAGCCATAACTCTTGAACTGTTGAAGTTAGTCACAAGACAGGTTGTTGAATTTATCTCACCAAACTGCACACCTATTGATGTCATTCATGTAAATGTTATAAATTTACTGTTACACATGGATCATAAGCCTAAACCTATATTTTTCAGGTCTGATTGATGAGACACCAATACAACAAGAAGTAATGTCGACCGGCGTGATCCCGCATTTTGCGCATAGCTACTTTAAAATAACTCAAAAAGTGAACGGTCAAGAAACTGCATATTTGGGGTGTATATGGCTACTATTATGACCATGGAGCACCATGAGTTTCAACATTCTATCTTTAACCAAAAAAAGTAATTTACAGAAACCGTACGGCAAGCTACGGCCTCTAATCTGAGGTGATTCCCCGCACCAAACGGGGTGATTCCGCGCACCCCCCATATATCAATAATTGATATGCAAATTAGAAGTTTGAGAGTACCAATACATAGAGCATGCATATTTCAGTATTTATCAGTTTCCTAAAATAAAAATTTACATAAAATATCACGTCTGACAGGTCTTTTTTATGCTAGTTGTTTGCTGCCGTCATACTTGACTGTCGAAGGAATTATTTTTTCTGATTTCACTGCGGGGAACAAAATTTTTCCTAAATAATTGCAATCTAACTTTACTGGAAGTCATTTCTGCCCATCCTGAACTAATTATGACCCTAAAGTATTGGTTAATAAGCTAATATTATAAAAGAACAATCATTTTAATAATAATATAAAACATGTAAAAAAAATACTTTTTCAATTCTATAGCAAACTTATTGCATTATTATTAATACAAGTCATGCTAAATAAGGTATGGTTATCTTGATGTGAAAATATGATGAAAAAATATCGTTCCTAGGCGTTAAACATAGGTTAACACTTAGGCCTAGACTTGTCACCATATGTTGTAAATATTGGGTCATTATGAAATAAATTACGCATTTTGAAATTAGCTGTGGTGTCATTTACTTCCAGATGTCATTATATATGTGTAGAATTGCATTTATTTACTTATCATTGAAGAAAAGCAAAGATATTTAAAAACAAAATAGGTGCGGGGAATCACCTCTGATTGTTTTTTTACCTGGGAGATTCCCCGCAGCTGTATATTTGTATATATCTACAAAAGTTTACTTGTCTTCCCAAAATCCTTCTTACACAACAAACTAAAACATATTCCAAGTATCACTACCAAATATGGCCGTAATTCAATGGAAACTCTAGCTACAGCATCAAAGTTTGTGGACATCAATTTTTCCCGACCAAAATTATTGGGGACCTGAAAAACACAGCTTCACTACGGCAATTTTTCTACAATTCTGTGCGCGCATTGAATTTTTACAAGTAGCTGATACTTACTAACAAATATTGTGATTTCTTACAATTTGGTGCCCAAAAAAGGGGTGCGGGGAGTCACCCTGGTTGTCGACCGCCGGGAGTCACCCCGTTCGATGCTGTCACAGATTGCACAACTTGCTAATACCAAGTCTAAGAAAGTGGAAAGTTCTGTTAAAAGAAAACTTGCACTATTCATAAAGCAATCAATCTTGGACAGTGACTTGATTAATACAGAAATGGAAAGGATTTAGCTACTGAAAGAAAAATTCAATTGGGTGCTGAGCCATAGTAAAGAAATTACACTTCCCACACTCCTACCAAAATCTTGGGAGTAAATCTTGTGTGGCGTTGACGTGGGTGATTGCCCATGGTCGTCATCATGAGGTGACTCTCTGCACCACCCATTTGGGCACCAAAACGTTGGAAATGTCATTATTTGACTACGGGACTTGAAAGTGCAGGTCTTTGTTAGTAGGTATCCGCTAGGTACTTGTAGAAATTTGATGTGGGCACAGAATTTATGAGAAATTGCCAAAGTGAAGTTTTTTTTCAGGTCCCTGATAATTTTGGTTTGAAAAAATGCAGGTTCCACAAACTTTGATGATGTGGCTAGAGTTTCTATTGGATTAGGACCAAATTTGGTCGTAATACACATAATGTCATAGTTTGTTGCATAAGAAGGATTTGGAAAGAAATGTAAACTTTTGTTGATATATACGAGTATAAAACTGTGGGGAATAATCCCAAGTTAAAGAACGATTGGGTTGTGATTCCCCGCACATATTTTGTTGATGAATAACCTAATTTTTCTTCAAAGAAAGTAATTAAATGCAATTCTCTACACATTTAATGACATCTGGAAGTAAATGACCCAAAACATGGATACCACAGCTAATTTCATAGCTAATAGCCCAATGCTTATAATACATGGTGACAAGTCTAGGCCTAAGTGTTAATTTATGTTTAACACCCACCATCAATCTTTTTTTATCATATTTGTGTTCCAAGATAACAATACCTTACCTAGCATCCCTTGTATTCATGGTAATGCAATTAGTTTGCTATAGAATCAAAGAAATAAAATTTTTACTCATCATATCGTAATATGATTTAGATCGTTTCTTATATTTTGGGGCCAAAGCTTGCCGCACTGCTTTTTGTGAGTAATTTTTTTTTTGGTTGATGATAAAATGTTGAAACTTTAGGTGCTTCATGGTCATTATAGTAGCTATACACACCATAGCTAAATACAAAGTTCCTCTACCTCATACTTCTTGAGTTATTCCAAAGTAAGTGAAAAATGCGGGAAGTCACCTGGGTCAATGCTTATCAATGAATTCTAATGCTCAGGTTCCATCATATGAAAAGCAAAAAGTTCTGTTCGAGAGTGTGGAGTTTTATCAACACCAAATCCATGGTTTGGTAATCGTCTGGACATTGCTGTGGAAAACAAAGTACTTGAATTTGATCATTCTCAAGAGATGAGCAGGGTAATGCCAGGGGGGGAGAGACTATTAAAAGAGGTGATGGAATTGGGAATGAAATAAAAAATTCCTGATGCTATGAAGTTGAAAGAAGCATATGGTTAATCATTTTGAAGAGAAACACCTATTGATGAAAATGTGATTTTCTAAGTTTGCAGCTCTTTGACCTGAGGAATGTGCGTTACCAGGCACCAGTGGTACACATTCTGTGTGTGTTTGTGCTAAACACCAAAATGTTAAACTCATGTTGTAATCTATTGAAAATGTCTTCAGGCACAATTCAACAGAAAACTTGACTGATCTCTTACCTTTTACCTTTGATCTCTTACCTTTGCAGCCCCCTCCAGCAGGTCCACATCAAGCGGGGAGCAGCAGAGCCGGGGGAGGCCAGCACAGCCATGCGCGCCAGTATGCTGTTGAGAACAGCAAGTTTAACACAGGTATAGGAACTGGAATTAGTGCACACTATTGGCTATCACATGAACCATCCGCATGCATGACATGAACAAAACAAAAAAACAAAAAAAAATTAACAAACAAATTCCAGAACAGCACACTGTACAACAAAGAATCAACACATCAGGACAGGCACAAACACACACCCACACACAAACACGCACCACAACCCACCACTCCAGCGCCACAGCAAAAAGCAGACAAATCCAAAGCCAGGACGCCAACACGCTGCAGAAGAACCCCAAACTAAACAAACTCAAACAGAGTATCACCCAAAAACTCCGCAAGCGACCTCTTGAATGCAG
>SDVV010002148.1:0-23671 GCA_016164225.1 Gammarus roeselii | reverse complement strand
GACGATATATAGAGAAGTTGAAAATGTCGAGCAGGGAAACACATTGCAATTGGTTACATCTCTCATAATTTTGCGTTTAGAATTGAGGAATATCAACGCGCAAATTGGCCGGAACGTTTCCTTTTAAAGGAATGAGTTTGTTGAGTGTATGTCTGACAATTTATTATCTTTATTATCCATATTTCATGAGCATTCGATATAAGCAAATTTGTTTTTTCTGCGATACATTTTTTTTATGATTTGACGATTTGACGAAAGAGAACACTGTCGCTTTTCGAACAGAAACGTTAATGAATCGAACAAAAGGTGATTTCATTCTGTGTGTCGTCGATTGTTAAAAATAGGGTACCAACGCTGTCAGTCGGTATGTGTATAAGACGAGCTTCAATGGGCATCTGGAAGCTACCATAACACAAACTTCTTCAAAAAATTTATAAGACAATTCAACCCCTTTGTACTCCGTCCATATGCGTGGTCCTAGTCGATGTTCACATGAAGGCAAGCTGCTCGCATTGATGATTATATATTCTGAATGTTTTTTTTTGTGATGCACATGTACCACAGATAGCTCGAAATATCTATTGTAACTTCATTTGATCCGACAATTTTTAACGTCTCGTACGACAGAGGTGAATCGTGGAAAATTATCACGTCATGGCCGGTGAACCTTAGAGATAATTTAACAAAAAGGTAACCCCGCGCAAGTTGTAATGACCTGACTTTACTCCGAAGGATGCTGATGTGCAGACACATGTGAATGCACGGGTTGCCCGGATGCTGCCAAAGAAATGATTCACGTTTTCATAAAAGAAACCTAAATGTGATTGACATACGTAGATAATTATGTCTTCTGAGTGTTCTGATTCCTCACAGACGTAACTTTAAAATTCTTCTTCTTTTCTTCAACTATGCAGTTTAACAGAAGTAAACTTGATCTGATAATACTTGAAACATTGCACAAATAAGGTTGATGCACTTCGAATTATCACCTGATTGATCGTGACGTATTTTTCATTATGAAAGAAATTAAACGGGTGAAATATTCATCCTGAAATAATAGAAATAAATGCTTACTAAATAATGTTCAGTTTGCATTATGTGTCGACTCAACGAATCTTCTGCTTGGAAAGCATTTAAAATTGACATTGGAAAATGCAACATTTACATATTCATTTGCCTGTCTTTCATGTATCCTATGAGAAAATAAGGTATTAAGTTATAACATGTGATAACTGTAACCAGCTGTGTTTTTTAACTACTTCATTCTAATGACGCAAGTTACCCGATCTATCGTCACGGTGAGCCACTTCAAGTTTATCAGGTAAAATTAAATTATCAATCCACACAGGTGATCGTTCAATAATCAATCCACAGAGGTGATCGTTCAATAATCAATCCACGGAGGTGATCGTTCAATAATCAATCCACACAGGTGATCGTTCAATAATCAATCCACGGAGGTGATCGTTCAAGAATCAATCCACACAGGTGATCGTTCAATAATCAATCCACGGAGGTGATCGTTCAAGAATCAATCCACAGAGGTGATCGTTCATACATTCCTTGAGAAAATGATTGCATGACCTGTTTCATTCGTGTTCCAGCCCGGTCTGATTTTTTTTACACATATCAACACTAATTTTAATTATAATCTGTTATTATCAAACACAATGATAACTTTTAATGTGCCCTCCGTGTTACACTTCAAGTGGCCTTTTCAAGTATTTCTTGCTTTTTTGTTTCCAAATGAATTGTTCTATGAATAACAATCGTCTTATCCGAATTTATTTCATAGGTGAAAATGTGATGATATTTATTGTAATTCCAATATTTGTATAAATCGTTGATACATTAGGTTACGGATTCGAGATTAGTGTAACAGATGAAAATTTACTCACAACCGTGAATAAATTACGGCTCATTTTTTACTCATGATACATATCACTTATCATCATAGTTTCCCCTTTCTGTCGACGTGAATGGTTGATCTACGCGAAAATCGAATTATACTCATAATATGACTGAACACCAACGTCCAGCCCTTATGACGCTTAAATCACACCAAATAAAGTCAATCCGTCAACGAAATAACTCTCCACTGCTTGCTCCCCAACTGTTACGCTAACACACTGTGTTGGGAATCTGGTTTCAAACCGATTATGTACCACTCCTAAGCTCAGTCACGTGCACCCCATCCCGACTGATACCTCCCCTCCTCCCTGCTGAATTTTTAATGTAAGTAGCCCTCTGCACTGTCACCTCGGTCAACGATTAGCCCTCTGCACTGTCACCTCGGTCATCATTAGCCCTCTGTACTGTCACCTCGGTCAACGATTGGCCCTCTGCACTGTCACCTCGGTCAACATTAGCCCTCTGCACTGTCACCTCGGTCAACATTAGCCCTCTGCACTGTCACCTCTGTCAGCATTCGCCCTCTGCACTGTCACCTCGGTCAACATTAGCCCTCTGCACTGCCACGGCGGTCAACGATTAGCCCTCTGCACTGTCACCTCGGTCAACATTAGCCCTCTGCACTGTCACCTCGGTCAACATTGGCCCTCTGCACTGTCACCTCGGTCAACGATAAGCCCTCTGCACTGTCACCTCGGTCAACATTAGCCCTCTGCACTGTCACCTCGGTCAACGGTTAGCCCTCTGCACTGTCACCTCGGTCAACATTAGCCCTCTGCACTGTCACCTCGGTCAACGATTAGCCCTCTGCACTGTCACCTCGGTCAACGATTCTCGTAATAAAATACAGCAGAACTTGTTTTCATTCAAGCTATTGAAATCAAGACATGTTAGTGCATTTGACTTTGCTCGACATCTTGAAATAAAATAACAGCAGCTCAATGCGAGCAACGCCTATTTTGATAACAGTTTGAATCCTTGTAATGTTGACGTAACAAACGAAGCATGATTTTATTTGTCTAATATATATATTTTTAAGTTAATACTTATAGATGTATAACCGTCAGCTTAATTCAACTGTACGTTATAACAAAGGAAATTGGAAGCACGACAAGCCCTCAGGCTATATTGACAAAATTCACTTTGACAAGTAGTGTGGGCTCTCATATGAATGTTTGCACACATTTGGTATTAGCATGCAAACTTACAAAACCATTTAAACTAGTTTTCTAATAGACTTAAAGCATTTTCCCGATGAATGAGCTGATGGGATAGTTGGTGTTGGGTACAACACAAAATAATTTCCTGTACAACTGTTATTACATCTGCTATGATGAGTTCATACTGCATGACCTAATTTTACCCACGATCATACCTTGGTAGTGGAAATGAAAATACTCAGAAATGCAAATTTCATTATTTGTGGGGATCGCGTCACACACATTTGATATCCCCTCGTTCATGACGCCGTGCCGCGGTCCATTCCAAGACTTTGCAATGAACTGCCGAGGGCCCAGGACCCTCTTTTCCGCTTGACCGCACCACAAAGGCCCTCACGTCAGAGGCAGCAACCTTCATCAGCATTGTTGCTGGAGAATTGTGGTGCCAACACACACATTGCATGGTATTCAGGACGTCTTTTGCAAGGTTGCCTCCGTGGTTGACGACAGACAGGCTGTAAACTTGGAAGTGATGTTCGAATTACAAAACGCAAACCTACAAACGCCATTTCGTGTAATGATGTTTTTATAACGTTTGAATGTATCTCATAATAATCTCTACATAACTGTATCTATATGTGAAGGAAGATTAATATATCTGTGTTATTATTACCGTCATACAAATACTGATAAATTAGGGTGAGGTGTTTATTTACTTTGTAGGCCTGCCTTCCAAACTTTTTTTACCGAAATGAGACCTTAAAATGTGAGCAGACTTGTTTATAAGACTGTAGGATTCGTTTCTAGATAAATCTCGACTTGAAAAGAATCAGTACCATCATAGTTTGACATTTCACCTCAGAATTCATAACTATCCCCGCATATTACCGTGCCCATTATCAACGCGAATGGTCGCTTTTATCAGCATCGCAGCCAGAGGAAGGATCATCATAGACGAATAAACCCCTTTTCCTAGGATTTGAGTAGAAGGATAGTCTTTGCAGTATCGCCGCAACACTGAAAGTTAGTGGCCATACGTACAATGCTATCCGAGATACTCGTCAAATTTCTTCTTCGCACTCACGAGTACCAATTTCGAATTTCCGTTTACGCTGGGAATGCATTGCCTCAACAGTCAGAAAATCTCATCGTCAGTTTATTTCGGACGATCACCGGAGCCTCTGTCCCTGATTTTATATTGGAATGATTCAAAAGTTCTATAGTTGGGAATCATATTGCAATAGGTTTCATATTAAATATGTTGCCGTCTAGAAAATAAAAATATCGGAAGCATGAATGTACCCGATTCTCTCGCGGATAATTAAACGAGGCCAGTTATTGAGCGTGTTGAATACGACTATCCCTTGAAAGTCATTTTCAATTGAAACTGCACTTTGGAACGGCGTTTCATAACTTATTGCTATACACAAGGTAATTATTTCTTCGATATGATTAGTTTGTATTCTGAGATTATTTGACGTTGTTGCGGTAGTATGATCTTGTATTATTTCCTGCCCATTTTCGATGATAATAAAAAGCACGCAATGATGGTAGAGGATAGTTACTTTCAAAAACTGCCCATGGTCCCATAATTGCCCTATTGTAACCCTTCATTGCCCTCAATACGCTGAATTTCATGAATATTTCACAACATGGAAGTTTAATTATGCCTATTTGTCCTCGTTGGGGCGACGATTAGTTTACACAAAATTGTCTACAGGACCGGTGAGCTAATTTTGAGGGGAAAATCTGAAAGTGACATGATATAAAAAAAATTTACTGTTTCAGCTGTTAAATTTTTGTGTCACGTTCAATATCGCGACAATGACTTGATACCATAACGATGCTTGAGTACGATATTTATTTCTTCCAATTGAACAGCACGAAGGAAGGGATATATGACAATACGAAAGAAAACATTTATTGCACTTATCTCAACTGGAGCTCGTTGCGTGAGCAACAAACTTTGTGGGCTCCCTATATCGTGTGAGTGACCTGGTAAACGATGTTGGACACAAGGCAGACAGGGAACCTGAGAGCAGTGGCTCAGAGGCCGAAGGAGGTGATGAGGACGGCCCAGTCGACAATGGTGGAGAAACGGATATCACCAACTCCACAAAAAATTATAGTTGCCGGAGTAGAATTGCTCCGATCACGCTCGAGGATGAGAGAAATGCTGAAGCAATGGCGAGGACTGTACTGTGGTTAGTGGTAAGTCGGAATACGCAGGACAGGATATGACCATTAGAAAACCCTCCTCGACGTCTGCAATGCGGGTGAACTGAAAACAGTGTTATAGAAGTTGTCAGGAACATCATAAGATATTCTGGCTGTGTGCAAACCAGATTATGTTGCTACAATCAGTAGCTATCAAAGGGCGCTAATACCATATTGGATAAGATTTATGAGGTGACGCAGAACTGAAACCTTTCTAAACTGCCAGCTTGTCTACCAGGATCTGATGTAAGTAGAATGATTCCAGAAAGTGATGCTAGGAAATTAAACAGCAGGACAGGATCCAACTGCATTACAATCGAAATACACATTGACAAAACTGAGGGGCTTCTTGAACAGGCAGTGCGTCAGAGTGGAAAAAGAGGTCGTGGGAAGATCAAACTGAAGCACCAGCAAAAAGGTATGCAATAAGAAGTTTCGCCTTGAGAGAAGATTTTGAAAACATGAATGAAAGCCTGACCCATCTTGAAGCATTAGCGTCCCCTGTAGACAGGAGTGCAGTTAGGCCGAACAAACGAACGAGGAAGAAGGAGCAACAAGAAAGTGCTGCTAACAGAACAGGTTGAATCGCATCATCAGTCAGCTCAAAACTAAACTTGACAAAACCCATTTTCGGGCAAACCCTAAACAGGAACCCCGCATCGCCAATTCAATTACCTCGCAACCTCCAACCATTGAGTCTCACATCACCTAACCTCCGGAGCCATCAAAGCCATTGCAACCTCATACCACAAAATCCCTAATGCCAACCCCAGCTTTTTGACCGTTTGATGCGGCCGTCTGGCTGCTTCGAGTAGACATGGAGTTACACAAGAGATCCGGCCAGAAGCCTCACTCAACAAAGACAGCTGATGAGCAGGGGACGGAGGTCAAACAGGCCTCCCCGCGCAGACAAGATGGAGCTAGAGTGCCTGGAGCTAATTGCATCGGTGAAGGAAATGACATGAAAGGCGGAAATATCAGAAAGTCGACATCTATTTCCTAAAAAGAAAACGCATATATGTGTATTTCTCCGGGGACATCACAAGAGACCAGACATTGAGTGAGATAAGGAGTCTAACCGGAGGTGGCAGCTACACAGTGGAGTAGCCGCACTCGTAAACGGTGGAAGCGATATGAAAGTTGACCTCCTCAAATCACCTGATATTGGCCTGCAGGTGCCCGCGTTCGAAACTAAAAAAGTTTGGTGCCCTACAATCAAGGCAATGTTTTTTCAAATCAAATATAAACTCATCTAGAAAATTTTTGTCCGGCCACTTTTAACTGTAATGGGTTCAATAGTGTCGAATGCGTTGGGAAACAGCTGAGTACAAATAATAATTTATGCGCGCTACAGGAGACGAGGGTGTTTAAACATGAGCGCCCGAGTTGTCTATCTACAGATGGCAGCGCTCATTCTTTCTCCATATTTTCCACCAATTAAAAGGAGAGGATACAAGAGGACTCTCGTTTGGTTGACTACCCTTCCTGTAGTCTGATAGAATGAGTCCATTTGCAATAATTGAGCAGTGCAATGATGATAGGGTGATCAGGTTAACTCTGAATGTCTATTGTGTTTGAAAATGTTTATTCGCCATATGCAGATTTTTATTGACACCTACGGAGTAGTACATTTAATGAGTGATAAATACTCGTGGCAAATAATGAACTAGACTTTTGTGCCCCAGGATGCACATACACTTGTTAATCACAACGAGAGAAAAAAAATGGATCAATCACTTAGTCCTTTTCCCAAGCAATAGTCAACAAAAATACTCGAGTTTTTGCAGTGCACGTCTCCGCCAGATCCCTTGTCGCTCCATTCAGAGCGCTCAATATATGCGCTCCCTGTAATGGTTAATAGGATACAGCCGCACAGTTCATTACCTTGATGTTCAATGATATAGCAAAGGCTAATATAGCAAAGGTTAATATATTCTGCTCAGTACTGCAGCTTGGGACCTTGCCACCAGACGTGCTGCGGATTCATGCAACAGCTAACAGACACAAATTAGCCGAGCACTACGAGGGAATTCTGTGGTGCAGCTCACAAGGCTGTCAGGGAAGCGTATGGAGAGAGAACACCAAAGGGAAGGCACATGACGCCAGGGTGGAACAGGCAGGAGGCTGACTTACACGAGGCAAGCAAAGTGACTTTTGTGCAATGGAGAAATGCTGGTCAACCCCTTGCAGGCCTCTGATACCGTGAAAATAACCTATTAATAACAGCTGCGGGCACGCCTCTCTCTGCTGTAAGAAAACCAAAAAATCGCTCTGTTCCACGATATGTGACTGGCATAACAAGCTAGTGAGGCCGCCGTGGCCGACTGGGTAGCGTTTCCGACTGCAGTGTCAGCCTCTGGTGCTGCATGTCGCGACTTCGAGCCTCGACATGGAAAAGCGGACCTGTGACGGGGAGATTTGGCACCCCTCCCCTCTGTCTGTACCAGCCTTACTTAGCCACCCACCTAACTAGGGGGAAACAGCTGTATGTCTATACATACACATGTCTATAATAATATGCTAGGGAAAATGTTACTGATATGTGGCTCGACCATTTTGATGGTACAATGAACAGTGTCCATATCGACACTGACTCGTTTTTTGTTGAGGAGCCACTCAATCGGGAAAGTGATGATGATGATGTTTATTTGTGGGAACATTTAGGACCGCGGTCAGGAAATAAAAAATTGCAAAGCTGCGGGTGAGGATGGTGTACCTGAGGAAGTATCCTTAAAAAGCGATGGATCCATCAAATTTTTGGACACCAACTCACATTGTTAAGCTGCTAAAATATTGGTACCAGCAGCATGAATGTGTAATACGATGGGAAAGTTTAATGTCAAATCCATTTCGAACAGCTAATGGGGTTAGGCAGGGAGGCCTGGCCCTTCTGGCCCTTGCTTTCGAATATATATTGGGAAGGTTTTATGTTATGAACATTTTAATTTAAATTATTTATTATTGTTTATTCCATTTATATATGTTTTTTTCTCCTTTAGATAGCTGCATTGGGGTATACTTGGTTAATAACTGTTTCTCATTACTCATATTTATTCATTGCGGTGGGAATATTGTAATAACACATTTCTGCAGGGCTGGAGTGTGGTAGGGGACCCCTAGGCAAAAAGTTGGATGCGCCTTGGAAAAATGGGTGAGATTGTTCATCCCTATTATTTGAATTGCTTACATCATTTTCGTGGCAGGATTGCTGTGTTTGAGTGTTTATATCATTATATATTTCTGTCTGGCTTTATGATTCTATATATTTTTCCTCTACATATATGTTTGTATTCATAACTAGTTGGGGCATAACAGACTCATTCGGTGGTTGGATTGCGGGTTCTTAGCGGTTGGTAGCTTGGTTAAAGCCAGTTGGTTGGACTTGAGGCAACGTTTTGTGTTCTCCATTTTTTTATTCCCCATTAATGTTATTTCTATTGGAATAGTATGGTACAATAGTTTGTAGTTGGAGGGTTGGTGTATATGTTTCTAAGGATGCAGGAGCTTCGTTACGAGAATCTATCTACGACAGAACGCATTATCCAGTTTTGAACCAGGTATATCGGTGGTACCATGTATCCGCATGTTTCAAATGAATCGTTATCAAGCGTATGTAGACTGTTCGAGTAGTCTTATCTCGATTTTTCTCTTGTTTAGCGAGTATCGGTTGGATGCCCTATAGCGAGAGTAGCTGAACGATAGCAATGATAGGTTGATATATGTTAAATTTGTATTGTTTTCGGAATTTTGAATAATTATCTCATACAGTTAAAGGAATTTTAGGATAATTTAGGTTTGCATATTCCATGTAGCACAATATTTCAGGCATAATTGGTCGGTTATTGCATCTTTTTTATGTATATAAGTGACATTCTGTAACGATTAAGCCGTGGTTACTTTTGTTAAAGGAGATATCATTTAAACCTGTTTTGGACTGAGTTGGAGAATAATTTAATCAGATTTGTATGTACTAACGCGAGTTCGTGTAGAAGTACACCATATCATTTACTATATGTTTCAGTTATGTAAATCAGTCCCATATCTTGGCAACTTATTCACGTTATTTTTTTGGTTGGTTACATGCTAGTTTTTTTTCTCTAACATCATGATTTTTAATGTTATTTTTGGGTATGGTATAGAATTGATCTTCTTGCTTTGTTATAACCCGAGCGTTTAGTATATTTCATTCAGTTTTGTCTGTTCTCTGTATTGTTTCCATCTTTGATGCAATGTATTGAGTATTTTATACAATTATCGGAATATAAGGATTTATTAAGTTTGTATCTGCATTGTGGAACATTATTTCAGGTGTAATTTAGTTACATGTTGTATGTTGTTAGTGTTTTATTTATCTAATTACATCCTGCAATGTTTGACGTGGATATTATAGATATGAAAGATTCGGTTTTATACAAACTTTTTCTTTTTGTTAGCTTATTGTATGTTTATTGTAGGACCATACTTCAATGTTTATGAGAAGTTAGCGAGTCCCCTAGGCAAAAACTCGTTGCGTTTACGTTTATTTGTATAAGTAGACCGATTTACTATGATAGATATCCTAGTGTATAACAATTTTTAATCATAATTAGAGCAGAATAGAGAATTACGTAGTTATTTTATTATTTTTGTACGATTTTTCCCACGATAATCATAAAAATGAATGTTTAAGAGGTGTAAATCCATACTTTATCTATGTGGAATTTCGTCATTGAACCCCAACAAGTGTGTAGTTTAACGTTTTAGAAGACGATGTACTGGATGGATAGGTCCTGGTGTACAGGCGGCTTACACTCTTTGGTAGTTATTTGGAGTTCATCCATGTTCAACGTGAATTTGTAAGTTCATGTGGATGTCGGTCTAAAGTTTCATGAGTTTGTTAGAGAGGTTATGCGACAAGCTGCAGGTCGTTGTAGTGGTTTTACTTAGGTCTTCAGTGAACAGATGCCCCGATTTTTATGGCCACACTCTTTGAGACTCATGTCAGGTCTATTCTTGACAACTGTACCTGTGTATAGACTCTTGGTTATGCCCAGGATGTGACTTTGCTCGACGTTGTTTAGAGATGATGAACTAAACAGATAAACGGTATGTCTGAAGTATTGTACCATGACTGGGTGTTACCTCTAAATTTGTTATATATCAGTGGTAGATTGCTTAAAAGTGACATAGTAAAGAATTATAGAGTTCGTTGTTATGACACAGTGGGTTTTGAGTTTGTCCTATCATAGATATTATAACTTAGTGAGGCTTATGATTTTTTTGAGATTGAACGGGCAATGAAGTATTATCACTTTATTACACAGGAAATCAGTAATGGTTTTACTGTCAGATATTTTTTCTCTGTGTTTTTTATGTTAGTATATGATCTTAGTCCTGTTTCAATTCACCTCTGGAGTTCAAGTACTGGATTGTTTCACTTTTATCTATTACAAGATAGGTAATGTACATCGGCATCATGTATTAATTGAACAAACACCTTCCACATTGGGGTAGGATTTATCATCTGGAGTAGGGTAGGATACATCGTATAGCATACTTAATCAATGTTGCATGGACCATACTAGAGAATCTTATTTAGTTATTTTATAATTGTTGTTATTGTATGATTTTGAACAGTTATCACAGGAATTTAACTATATAAGGTTTAAATTCGCCTAATTTCATGTACTGTTGGGTATAGATTAGCTCAACTGGATATAGAGGTTCAAAATATTGGTATTCTTTACCTCTCGACATTGGATTTGGGTTCTATTTTAAGTCATCTTGGAGAACTAGTATTCTAGATTTGTGTAGAATGTTAGTGGTAAAATTCTTCAATAGTTTAATGTACATCACAATTAGGTTATTCGCTCGCATGTCTTTTCTAGATGCTTATTTCCTAAAGTCTATCTTTTATAAATATATGTTAACAATTTACAGTTAGTACAGTTAGAAATTATTGATTTATTCAGGCTTTGTTGTGAGATTTCGTTCCAATTAAGAATATCTAACTTATTCGAGCATCCACAATATCCAATCCAGCATTTTTCACAATTGGTTTGAAATGTAAAGGGTTGATGCTGGCATATGCCGGCACAATGTAGGCGTGTACAGGGTTGATGCCGGCATTTGCCGGCACAATGTATGCAAATACAGGTTTGATGCCGGCATATGCCGGCACCTGCCGGCACAATGTAGGCGTATACAGGGTCGATAGCAGCACTGTGCCGGCACATGTGCCAACACAATGCATATATACAATACTGATGGCGGCACTGTGCCGGTACAATGCATTTATACGGGGTGATGCAGGTACCTGTGCCAGCACCATGGTACACACATTTGCACTAATATGCAGCCCCGTTCGACGTCTGTAACATTTTACTTCTGATCTGTGATTTCTAATAAAACTAAGCCCCTTACTTTTGTTACAAGATATTTGATGTGGTTCAGTTTTTTACATGATGTTAGGTTTAAAGATCTAATCACCCTATCCTAACCTGACCTATTCTAACCAATAATTATGTATTATCGATCGAGAATTATGCTTACATATGATATTTAGTCATTGATTTATAAATATCAAACACCTCCACATGGCTTTATATTAAATCTATCATTTACAGTTTGAATGCACTCCTCCAATTTCGATATAGCAAATTTCATTCATTTGCATAAGGAAATTACATCGTTTGTTTGTTTGTTATACGTTTTTTCATCTGATTCATGATTTTTTGACATAATTCTACATCATTTTTGTATGTTATTTAGACCCCATCAAAACCTTACTAAACCTAACCTAATGTATGGTGTTCAGTCATTGATATATACACATGAAGCTCTCCACACGGCTCTAAATATCACTTTAACATATATGTTATTTAATTCGTTGTCACTCTCAATCCTATATTAGTTAGCAGAGAGGCGCCATTTCAATCTTAGATGGATTGATTGTTACAAGTAATTCAAATGTGTATCCAGTTTCACACAAACGAATAGCCTTGTATATATTTTCGTGTGTCACAGTACAAAATAGTTACCATCTGTAACAATTTGCTGTAGGTTCAAGATGTAAGAGACCCAAGCCAACATCATCATATATAGCATTTATTGCTATGAGTCTGCACTTTTCAGGCGTTTGTGTAGGTGTGTGTGTACCTATATGTTATGCACACACCCCCTAATTAACCTATTTTAACCGAGAATTCTGTACTTAAATTCAACTTTTCATGATTATGTGAGATTTCTTTCAGGGATGTATGCTCTATACATATTCACTTTGCTCTACATTTTTATCAATCATTAGCAGTTCGGATACACTATTCAAATTTTGATCTAGCATTTTTTCGTCCATTTTTTTCCTAATTATATTATGTCATTGATTGAATATTATAGGTGATTCTTATTATTTATTTTTTCGTGAGATTTATGTTTGAGGGACGTTCGATACCTCCCGTGTATTGCTTTTCAAACTCTGTATATGTCATAGGTAGACTGTATTATACCAAATTTCTAGTCGGAGATCGGTGATGATACAAGATGATAGTCTTGTTAAAGCTTCCACTGGTCAACCTAACCAAGAACTATGTGTCATCGTTTGAGAGTTTTTTTGTGTTTACGTATGATATTTATGATATTCAGTCTTTGATTTATGATTTATACATATAAATTATCTCCACTTGCCTCTGCATCTTTGATAGCAAAGTTGCAGTTTGAATTCACTCTTTCAATTTTGATCGAGTAAAGACCCCCAACTTTCAGCTTTGATTTGTTTGACTGTTACAGGTAATTCATATTAATTTTAAATTTGACACAAATTTTACATCACTCTCACCTGCATGTTATTCGTACCCACCCTAACATAACTTAACCTATGTTAACCAATAATCACATTTTTTTTAACACAAAGTATTCGTGCTTATGGATGTTATTTATTAATTGATTTTTGCGTTTTACTTATGAAGCTCTCCACCGTGTTCTTTATATCCCTTACACCTAGTTCTTTTTTACTTTGTGGTCACTATCTGCCTATATCGTTTAGCAAATATCGCTCATTTTTAAACGTGAATTGTTTGAATGTTTCAAGTATTTCATATTCTTCACCAGTTTCGCACAAACGGACAAATTGTCTCACACTTGGTTTTCTCACTTTTTCTCCAACATCTCCTGGCACTACATCCTCTATCGTCTTACCTTACACATAATATTTTCATATCCAACTTCATTAGTTTTATAAACTGGACTATGGTGTTGTTTGAGATCATGCCGTAAATTACTTGTCAATGTATCTTTATTAAACTTCATTTGTTATCTGCAAATATAGTGCTCACTTCTCCATCGTTCCTCAACAGTATCACAGGGTTGACTATGTGTTTGTACATGTATATGTTCAATCGTATTTCGTGTATATGAGTTATAAATACATATATTACAAAATTCAAATTACAAAAATTCGAGAGAACTTAAAACTTTTGAGGCCTGGAACTTACTTTAGTAGCCAATTTATCAATTCAATATACCGACTTGGCTCTGGTATCCCTAGGAAATTTGAAATTGTATTGAATTTCGAAATTTACATTTTGTTATACATTTTTTTAACTCATGTACTCGTACATTCGCTTGAAGATGAAAACCTAAAATATCCCAAAATTCCTATAACTGTATAAGATAACTATTCAAAATTCCGAAAAAAATACAAATTTAACATATATAAGCCAATCATTACTAAGTATACATGACACAATATAATAACTTACAATAAATCCATATCGTTCAGCTACTCTCGCTGAAGGGAAGCAAACCGATACTCGCTATACAAAAAACAACGAAATAAGACTGCCCGATCAGTCTAGATACGCTTGATAACGATCCATTTGGAACATGCTGATGCATGGTACCACCGATACATATGGTTCATAACTGGATAATGTGGTTTGGGGTAGATAGATTCTCGTAACGAAGCTACTGCATCCTAGGAAATATATACATCAACCCGCCAACTACCGAACTATTATACCATACTATTCCTATAAAAATTCCATACATATGAAATAAATAGATGGAAAACACATAACGTTGACCCAAATCTAGCCAACAGGGCTTACCCAATCATATAACCACCATGAACCCACCAACCAACCACCGAATGATTCAATTGTAGCTCAACTAGATATGAATACAAACATATATGTACAGAAAAAATATATAGAATCATTAAACCAGACATATATATATATAATGATATAAACACTGAAACGTAGCAATCAGGCCACGGAAATAATGTAACCAGTTCAAATAACAGGTAAGAGCAATTTCACCTAATTTTCCAGAGCGCATCCACCTTTTTGCCAAGGGGGTTCCCTACCGCACCCCGCATCTCCAGAAATGTGTTATAACAATATTACTACCAACAACGAATAAATATATATAATGAGCAATAGTCAGTAACCAAGTATACCCCAATACAGCTATCTAAAGAAGAAAGAACATAAATAAGTAGAATAAACAATAACAGTTCATATAAATGAAATGTTCAACACCTACCACCTTCCCAATATATATTCGAAAGCAAGGACCGAAAGACCCCCGCTACCCTTCCACCCCTTCGTATCGCGTACCCGAATGACTCCGCCCACATCTGGTCCCGACTGCCTGATTTCGGTCAACCCCCTTTCCACAGCTAATTAAGCCCTGTCTTACTCCTTCGTATCCGCGTTTGGACGTCATTATAACTACTGCTATCTCTAAACCGTGTTGATGCCTCATTGACGACTGATGTGTTAACGCACATAGTTATGAAGTCGACATGGTCTTGCTGGCTCCACGTATCGACATGGTCCTGCTGGCCCCACAAATGTATGCGACACTGAGACCGCGAAGCTAGATATCGAGTACGATACTTGTTTATCAGAGTGTTTGATGGTGAACCACCCTAGCAGATGTTCCAACGCAGAACAGATAGAACACTTAATGGGACCCCGCTGGAGTAGGTGGAGGGGGTGAGGATGATGATGATATCTTTGAACAACTCCGTAAATTAGATGCGGTTGGGAACCAACTTATCAGCGAATTCACCTTTCTTGCACAACCGATGTCAAGCTGTAGCATTTTTAAACCTACTGATCAACTATCTTCAGTGACTCCTTGTGGTGTAAATTTACGAAGGTACCTACGAGTGAACTGCGAGTGGCATACATGGACATGGTCAGGAGACTGGTTTGTGTCCCAAAACGAACGAGTGCTAGCCTGATAGTACGACCCAAAAATAAAAATGCATACAGCCTCCACGAGCAAATTGAAAACTCAAATAATTCCTTCCTGGAGGTAGCAAGTAACAGTTATGGATAAAAGCTATATCAATTAGAAGAAAGATGGGACAGAATACTGCTGTACAGGAAGATCCCAATATTAATCGGGATAATATTGACTTTTAACTGCTTATCCAAGTTGTATGCCTATTGTATGCGAGTGGTTGTCAGCTTGTGATTTGGCCGATAATATGTTCTCTGATAGTCTTCATACATAACCTCTCCAACATTGTGGTTTGTATTCGTATCCGAGTGAGGAAGGGGGACGTAAAAGGTATTTTATGCACGCTTGTCTTTAACTTATCATATACAATGTTGTCGTGTGTTAAAACTCTTTATTTGTCTTCTTGTTATTTGAATGTACTGGTAGGAATGATTTTATATAAACTTTTTTCCATGTAGCCCTTATTGTAACATCGGGAGCTGCGAACAAATTATAATAATGATAATATTTATTTCAATTATCATCATAATCATTTCACTCCTGAAGGCGGCGATTTATAACTTACAAAATTGATTCCCGGAGAGGGAAAATAATTCTCTTTAATTTTACCCTTGAATTCAGAGATGTGTTGGTAGGAAGTAATTGTTTAAATGGTCAAAATATTTAAGCAAGCCCGTGGAGAGCTCGTTAATTATAAAAAAAAACAGCCAAATATGCTATCGCCAATTATGCCTATTCCCAGCCCTACGGTGGTATCATGCATGCTCCATTGAAATTCTCCACATAATAACGATATATTACAAATATTTTCATCAATCGGACAAACGATAATTTTTTTCTGTCAAAGTGGTATGATTTTTTACAGGGTTCCCTCTGAACATCCTTTTTGGGCTTAATAGATCATTCAATTCCAGTATAATCATAACTTAGGGAGTGCCATTATGATCAACGATCGGTAGCTGCAACTGGCACAGTCAGCTGTGTTTTTGTCGTCGGATAAAACATCTCAATTCATGACATGGATTCATTACTAGACTAAATCTAAAATACATTGCATAGAAAATAGTTATAATGTACTGTGGGTCTTCCAAATTTAAGATAACATTTTTGAGGAGCTGTTAAACCTTTCGGCTCTGGGAAGATGTATAAATTTGTGTGCGAAGAAATAGGCTGATGGATATTTTTCAAACCTTCATAGTCAGTTTACCCGTTTATAATACAGTTCTCGATCAAATGTGTGTGTGCTTTTCAAAGGTGGTTACCTTTCAAGAGCTGGAAAATAGTTCTCAAACGGATCCAGTTCGTTCTGATTGGAAATTGCGTGAACTTTCTCAATATATTGTTGAGGCTTGGGCTATTTCTCACAGTTGAAAATCGCTTGTTCAAAAATACATTTGTATGTCGATTGATGTTCAAAAACGTCTCGTATATCAACTTGATAATTACCAAGTTCATGTGATCCAAGTAACAATCGTCAGAAATGTTGGTTAATGCTTCTAATTATCGTCCGTAGCAATCCGATGTATTATGCACTAGATGGTGTTTTTACTATATAATGTTAAAAATGCATCAATACATAAACTGATTTCATGATTCCAAGTGAAAAAAGTCGAACCGTAGGATATGATTTCCTGCAAAGTTTATGCATTAAAAAAATTTAGACGCAACATATGTAGATCTTCAATAATTTTGATCTATCGTTATATTTTATTGATTGCGCGAAAGTTTCTAATATTCAGAGCTAATTTTATGAGTTTTCGTGGCCTACACTACTCATAATACATAACACTTCTATCCAAATATGATTGCCGTAAATCACACAAAGCAGTAACTGAAAATATGCATTTGCACTTGTTCATGGTATTAGTTTTCTCATCAAAAACAAAACTTCATAGGCAGTATAGTTTACCTATTTGGTGTAATAAACATATATAGTCATTCTTTAGTTTTTCTGAGCATTATTCGTATCCGTGTTTTTGACTATAAGTCAAGAATACGGATATGTAAAATGTCGAGAAAAACTGAACAATGATTAAATATGATTATTACACCACATCTGTAAACTCGCAATGTGGGGAAACAATCAGTTGTCTTGTACCTGATAGCAGGTCGACCACGGTAGATGCAAACAAAAAATTTAGTGGATCTGATTCCGACAAAGCATGATGACGATCTGTGCAATGTCGATCACACAATATTTTGATGTCAATAAAAAAGGTGAGAGGAACATGACTGGTCCCACCCTGCAGCGAATGGGGCTTCACGTTTCAGAACGTCTAAATTCGCTTGAGATCTGTGAATGGCTGGTTTCATCCTGACCTAGACAATGAAGGGCTAGCCTGAGTAGTTTGGTGACTGGTTCAAGCTAAGACTTAACCCGGAAACAAATTGGGGTAGCCGAGAATACATAGAAGATTAAATCACAAGACTCCGATTGAGACTGTTTCCACTCATTATTATTTTTTTATTTAAACAAAAAATTATATCACATATCCTGCCGTCCCTCCATACATTAAGTCATGATGGTTCTCATTTCTTCCTCTCTAAGTGATGTTCATGTATAGGACACGCGTATATCAATCACCCACACACTGCAAGTCAATTTCTTTACCGTGACGTCTATAGAAAGGTTAAATAAGTAAAGAATTTTCCTTGTGTGAAAATAATTTCCAGGTATGTGTGATTTAGTGGTTTTCATATACATAAAAACAATTGCGGATACAAGCAATAAGTAACAGTTTATACAAAACGCTTGTAAGAAGGAAAAATTGAAGCAATTACAATTCGATTAATAATACAACATGGTCTAAACCAAAAAAAAATCTTCAATTTATATAATCGTGATATGTTGGTAATTTCATTTATATTTCAATTCAGCCTCGGGTAACTCCGCCAATTATATATAAAAGTAGTTTCCCACCAATTAAACCATTCTTTCTTTTATGATATGTTTCCATACAAATAGTAATGAAGCTTATATTTACGATGTGAATAATCAAAATTATTTCAACAACTGTAGACAACAAACAACTAACTTTCACGACGGATGGGCTCATGCATTTGCACGAAGAGGAGTCATCCTATCTGTGCTTTTATCATCGCACTGTTTCTTCCGACATCTCAGAGTCGTCACTCCAACAATGATCATCTTTGAGCATCAACTCGACCATTGCATCGATCCCCTTGCTGTCGCCGGTGCGATCAGGCCTCCACGGCCCGGCGGTCTCAGTAACACTGATAGTATTGCTCGCCTTGATGCGCCGTCGTTGGGCAACGATGCTGCGACCCGGTGGAACTGTTGGCATTTAAATGTATTGTTCCTACTGAAGTGGTTTATTTTTTTCTTCTCCTTTTTATATTTTTCCATTCGCTGTAAAGAAAATGGAAAATGGTATAACTGATTGGACTTCATTAATGGTTGTCAGTCTCATTAATGATTGGTCTCGAAAATGACCTATCAACCATTACTTTAAAATCTCAATTCAGAAAATGAATCATTGGCTTAATTTCAACTTCCGTAAATGTTTCCGTTGCCTTTGATCAAGACGCTTTCGCCGCACATTTCCTGACTAAACAACAAACATCAACAATGATTATATGACGACTTGGGACGGTTGTAGATGAGAGATACTATCTATTCATTATCCCATCAGTTAAGAATGCCGGCCCGAATCTACGAAGTTGGCATAACAAATAATCGTTTTCTCCGTTGTACCTCACACCGGACTAAAAACCGCCAGATCTGAACTAAGAGGGAGACAAAGTACGTGTTATGTGTACATGCTTCAATGGAAATCGCCTCGACTACAGGATCTGTGCAAGAGGGAAACGACGGTTGGTTCTCCTGCCTAAATCGAGAACCTCACACATATGTCACGAAGGTGCCTCGCTGCTACATTGAAATCTACACACGATTCCTATGTCTTGGTGGAAAAAAAGTATGCGTTTGATATTGCTGCTGTATAATGAATTTATTTTGTCTTCGTTTACATATTTTTAAGGACATTCTTAAATTAGGTGAGATTACAGAAACAACATTAAAAATTCCATTGTTATTTTGAAATCAAGTGTCATCTGATTGATTCATATACAAAGTTTCCGAACGATACTATTATTCTGGCAAAAACTTCCAATAACGCCTTTTTTTATTATCATACCCGGAAGTTTAATGCCCCAATTGTTGTTTCTTTTCTGATCGTCTCTAGAAGATGTAAAACTTATTGTTCTAACAATCGGTTTGTGAAAAGGTGTACCATCTTCTTTTTATGTAGAGGCAGAACAAACAATTACTTACGAGGATTTGAATAATATTGGTAAATGTTTGTATTCATGTGTGCAGTCTTCCCTTGAATTGTGTTCCCTCTGATCGAGTGACATTGAGTTTCATTGGAGAGACTTGCTTTTCTTCCGAATTTACAATGAACCACCGTGTGAATGCGGGTATATTAACAAAAATGATCAAACTCACCAGTCAGTCGAAGTTGGATTTAAATGTTTAGACAAATGAAAAGCTTCATGAATTACAGTTTCCATCATCGACTCGCGATCATGCGGATCTTTATTTATTTTAATGATGGAATATCTAATCTGAATATTTATTCCTATGTTCCTTATTAATATCTATGTTTCCCACACAGATTGTGTTGATACGAAAGGTGCGGGTGCGGGAGAGGCTATCGTTCTACGTAGTGCGCCGTGCTGCTGTCGACCATTCATTTGGTGTGCGGTTGCCCAGCTCGGGTGAAATGCTCCTTTATTGTTACTTTAGTGTCCGCTTCTCCCAATTATTGTTGCTACCGGAGAGCACCAGAAGGCGATGCCTGCGTTGGCCTCTCAATGATAGTATTTGACTATCTCGGACAGCCATTTGCGAGAAATGATGTGTGCGGGTGCGGAATTTATTTTTACTGCTCCGCACCCGCATTTCCGCACGTTGAGGAAATGCGTACTAGCGAATTAGGGTGTGTACCGATGAAGCTTCGGAAGGTAGTGTCCACCCATGCATTTCATAGTTCATCTGTACATGTTACATGAATAAATGTTCACTGCAAGACTAATGCGATTAACTGTTGAATGGTGTCATGGTGTCATTTGATCTCTACTTGAAACTATGCAACGTGTTTGCCGAGAACAATCACGCATGCGCCGTGATATATAAATCCGTTTCAGTGTCTTGCAGAACCTGCAATGGATATGAAAAGCATACGATAGGCTATTTTATCTCCAATTTCATGCCTTTCAGAGACAGTTGGTAATTCGCGTCTCTTTGCTCCAATATTCCCAACGCCGGCACTACCACAGCACACTGACGGAGTTGTTCCTTTAGACGAAGAGCACCTGCAGACTCAGCTTGATAACTCGGTCAGACAAATTAGACTTACTTGCTCATCTTTGATCTGTCAGTCCTTGTTGGACAGAGGCGGAAATTGACAGAGGCGGAATCTGAAATGGATTAGAAATGATTGAACCAATTTCAAGTTTAATTCAGTTTTGCTATGAATGATCAGAAATCAACATTAATTCATCTACGGTGTTGACCGCCAAAACAGCAAAACAACAATGATACAGGGGAGTTATGATCGATAGTGCATGATACCAGGTAAGGAATTTCAAGGCGGGAAATTGAGTTCATGAGATTTTTTTCGAAATTTAAGGTAAATATTTTTTATTCACAATGACTAACATAAGAACTAAGTTGTTGTCGTTTTGTCATGGAACATCATTCAAGTTGATAATTTACTCAGACATTTCGTGAAAAATATATTAAACTTATTATTTTGACAAATGACTGTATAAGTAGCATCAAAATATATAATATATCTAAACAAATGGCATTTTTGACATATGTACTTGAGCCTACAACATCCGTAAATTGTAATTCCTGATAATGGAATCGAAACTGAATTTGAGTTTTGAGTTAAATTCATTGTCCTCCATGTTGTTTGTCTATTTTTCACCGCAGCAAAAGGCGACGAGTATTCTGAGTCGCAAGATAGCCCTTGTACGGCAGTTTGGGTACAGGGGTTATCTAACGACTACATTCAGACATTCAGAAAAAATGAAAGTTACTCGAAAGACTCAGTAAAACTAGAGCTATGGTACAGAGTACCATTCTTTTCAACAACATGCGTTATACGGACAATGAACGTGTTCAATCCGCTATATTCCACAAATATTTTGTTGAAGCTCTTGACAGAGTATGACCGATAGTTAAAAATAAATTAACACGCTCTCTCAACTGGATAAAAAATAAACTACCTACCCAATCTACAAAAAACGTATAAAGTTGAGAATAATATAACTCCACAAATAACATTTATTTAGCTTATCAATTGCATGGAACTTGCAGGCCTTGACGAGGAGAGGTTACATCGCATCGGACACGTGCACAACCCAGAATGGTCTTAGGAAAGTCATACACCACAAGTAGCTGAAAAAATCAAGCAACTACAAAAACCCAGATAAAATATGTGAAACACTCCATGATTCCTTTGCCAATATTGTAAAATACACCTATGATGATGTGATAAAAGGACGTGGCGGGAGTGCCTTCCGGCATAAATGAGACCTGGGAAAGATAAGAGCCAACTCGACACACACACACGCACACACACACACCTGTTCTTAAAAAATGACCGCAAACGCAGAAAAGATTCTCACCCAAGCCAGCAAGTGAAACAGAAATAGTCTCAGCTATTTATTCGCTCATGAACACAAACTCCTGTGGGCACGATGACAACGCTGCAGTACCTAAAAAACAGGTTAAGAATAATACTGCCATACCTCCAGCTGCTCATCAACACATCCATAGCAACTAACACCTTACGCAAAAATTTCTAACATGACCTCAATAGAGCAATCCATAAACAAAGAGAGGAGAAATATTCTTTAAATAATAGACCAATAAGTCTCCTAACTCTCGCTTTCAAGGTCTGAGAAATAACTATTTCACGTCAACTCCTCGACAACTTAGAAGATGGAAACCTTCCAAGTAGTCAAGGAGGATCTAATAAAGATCGCTGAACTTGTCTACAGAACAATCGACCCTAACTGTTCATCAAAACCCACACCCTATTAGACCTCTCAACACCATTTGATAGTGTTCACCACGACATCTTAGAAAGAAAACTCAAGCAGCTGAACATTCAAACCTCCTGATACCGGTCCCAATCTTTATGATTTACAAATAAATCATTTATTTCTCGAAACCGGTAAATTTTGGTGTCCCACAAGAATCTATTTTCGAACATATTGTTTTTCTCTGTTTGCAAACTACATCAGATGTGGTACTCCTTTTTAAAACGCAAAAATTGCAAAATATGCTGATGATGCTCAACATTTGTCCAACAAACAAATTAGAAGAGCTAAAACGACGTCCAGAAACAGCGTTGACTCACTCACACAGCAAGTATACTTCAATTTGACTTGTAGATAATACAGTGCTTTCGTTCTTTACTGTCTGGGCTCTAAAACCCCTCTTAGTAGCACAGTCGAAAGTCTGGGAGTTTGGCTGGATCCTAATATGACCTTCAAACATCATGAAAAACACTTTGCTCAAAAACGAATTGGGTGTTTTTTCCCGCATTCGCACCAAAGCGCTACTAATTTTCGAATCAAGGATTTTAGTAATCAACGGTCTGTTCTTTACCCATTGAAGTACTGCCCAACCATGTGGGGAAAGTATACAAAAACGATACTCCATGACATCCAAGGATGCCTGAACTTCATGGCAACGATAGCTCATAGCGGAAATTTAACGATGAGTCTTCACGTGACGCCACTGCAAAGCCAACTCGGTTGGTTAAACATAACCGAATGACTACAACTTAATGAAGCTATACGTGTTTATAAAATTCACATTAAGCCGTCATGTCCAAACGGTATTTTATTCTCAAATCGTAGAGCAGTCACAATCGGTCAAAGAAGAACGGAAGTGATATTGACACCGAGTTCAGAAGAACATAGCCTGCAACAAAGTGTTGCCAGTCTTATGCCCTACAATTTACAACAATCTACCAAGTGGTATTAGAAATTACACCTATGGATCTTCCATTTGGAAATAATGTACTTTTCTACTACTTGCCAGAGAAGTAGAGAAGCACATTAGGATGAGAAAAACACTTAGGCAGATGTAAAACTTGGTAGAGAGGGTA
>SDVV010002147.1:0-23672 GCA_016164225.1 Gammarus roeselii | reverse complement strand
CCAGCACTGCGTCACTGCCCCTTGCAGTTCTTGCACTACATGATTACACCAGTACTGCGTCACTGCCCCTTGCAGTTCTTGCACTACATGATTACACCAGCACTGCGTCACTGCCCCTTGCAGTTCTTGCACTACATGATTACACCAGCACTGCGTCACCGCCCCTTGCAGTTCTTGCACTACATGATTACACCAGCACAGCGACACTGCCCCTTGCAGTTCTTGCACTACATGATTACACCAGCACTGCGACACTGCCCCTTGCAGTTCTTGCACTACATGATTACACCTGCACTACGTCACTGCCCCTTGCAGTTCTTGCACTACATGATTACACCAGCACTGCGTCCCTGCCCTTGCAGTTCTTGCACTACATGATTACACCAGCACTGCGTCACTGCCCCTTGCAGTTCTTGCACTACATGATTACACCAGCACTGCGTCACTGCCCCTTGCAGTTCTTGCACTACATGATTACACCAGCACTGCGTCCCTGCCCCTTGCAGTTCTTGCACTACATGATTACACCAGCACTGCGTCACTGCCCCTTGCAGTTCTTGCACTACATGATTACAGCCGCACTGCGTCACTGCCCCTCGCAGCTCTTGCACTACATGAAAACACCAGCACTGCGTCACTGCCCCTTGCAGTTCTTGCACTACATGATTACACCAGCACTGCGTCACTGCCTCTTGCAGTTCTTGCACTAGATGATTACACCAGCACTGCGTCACTGCCCTTTGCAGTTCTTGCACTACATGATTACGCCAGCACTGCGACACTGCCCCTTGCAGTTCTTGCACTTCATTTAAAGCTTCCCGAATACTACGAGTGGTTCCACGTTAAGATCTCCGTATTTGGCTTAGTCCTATTTTTTAGCCTAATTTTTTTTGCAACGCATTGAAAGTTTTGTGTTCACCCTTACGGTAGATAGCGGGCGGTAGCAAGTTTATTAGATAGCGGGCGGTAGCAAGTGTATTAGATAGCGGGCGGTAGCAAGTGTATTAGATAGCGGGCGGTAGCAAGTGTATTAGATAGCGGGCGGTAGCAAGTGTATTAGATAGCGGGCGGTAGCAAGTGTATTAGATAGCGGGCGGTAGCAAGTGTATTAGATAGCGGGCGGTAGCAAGTGTATTAGATAGCGGGCGGTAGCAAGTTCATGCTGGGGCTCATTTCAAGTTTCCATTCCTATATATCATATAGGCATGGTACTATGGAATTGATTCTGTAAACATTATTACAGTTTGAAATTATCATTATTATTATTATTATTATTATTATTAAATCATTTACTTCCATCGTCTAGCAATGGGTTTTCAATTTATCTTACATTAAACATAACACTTCATTATCATGTACACTATTTGAATTACCGTCATTAATAGTTCAATTGAATTAGTCGCAGCCCATCGCTAGTATGCCGCCGGTTCTTATATTATGCAATAAATTATTAATTACAATATTATAATCAATGATCAATAGATAACATTTTTTTGGAGGTAAGAATCATGAATGTATGTTGTTGAGAAATCAATAATAAATGAGGTTGGACAATCATGAATACACGGGGCGGGTAATTCACGAGTACATGGGGTTGGAACAATTACGAATACATTGGGTTGGGAGGGGTTGGAAATTTCGAATATATGGGGCTAGGAAATCCTGAGAACATGGGGTTGGTAAACTAACATATTGCGTTAACATATTATTCAGATAGCTCGAAAAAAAATTATAAATAAAGAAGAGGTGAATAAACAACATGAATTATGCATAAAGAATTTACATAACACTGAATATCTGCACTTCATGACCGCTAAGAAATGATTAAAAAATTGACAATCACAATAATTCAATACCGGAGTGCAGAAGTGGGATGAATATGCTTCTGCTATAGCTAGAAGATAATGCACAATATAAGTTTAGGTGATAATGATTGTATCATCAAAAATAATACGGTGATTGATAGATATAATTCAATGAATTATAATCACATTGCAACAAATTATGCAAAAAAAGTCTGGCGTTGGGAAATCAATAATAAATGAGGTTGGGCAATAATGAATACACGGGTGGGGAAATCGCGAATACATGGGGTTACGACCGTTACGAATTCATAGGGTTGGGGAAATCGCGAAATATATGGGGTTAGGAAATCCGGAGAACATGGGGTTGGGAAACCAACCTATTGCGCTAACATGTTGTACAGATTATCGTCGGTCGATCGAGTGCATACCGTCTGTTTACATCGTTTATCGTCGTTTTCATCAACATCATAATTTAGCGCCGAACATCAATCTTGTTATCAGTCGCAAAAACTACGACCTAAGACTACGAGGAAAGAAAGACGTTGTTTAAGGTCGCTTTTAAACACGAATGGAAAGACTTCAGACGGAAA
This sequence comes from Gammarus roeselii, assembly GCA_016164225.1. NCBI lineage: Eukaryota > Metazoa > Arthropoda > Malacostraca > Amphipoda > Gammaridae > Gammarus > Gammarus roeselii. Next base: position 21,277 of record SDVV010002147.1, on the reverse strand, counting down.
CACACGGTAAATTCAGGGACAAAAAAAATTGTATACGCGGGCATTCCTGACATCGTTTCTGCGTTAATTTCATGATGGTCTCTGTCCATTGAAGTCGGACTCACAAACAATGGGTGCTGAAGTCCGCCGCTATTATCAAGATCGACCTGTGATGAGGTTTATCTACCGGGGATCCCGTGAACGATCACATTGTGATTCAGATGTAATAGAGTGATGTAGTTTTGGCCACAATCATCTAATAACCCTATGGAAACATTATAATTACTTCATATTGTTTCACAAGACGTGTACTCAGATTACATCAACATTCAACTTTATTACAAATAGTGTAGTTTGTTTTCTAACTAGGCCCGGGACGAAGGAAATATAGAATTGGAATGGCGCCTTCTTTATCACATACAGTGTGTTGTGTCCTCGGCTATATTTGCGGCGGCCATCTTGGTGTCACCGCAGATCAGCTGGGGCGGTCGTGTCCCTGATAGTGGCCAATGTTTATGGAGGTCCTCCCCCGTGAGACGATGGCATGGAGGAGGGTTTGAGTCTTCGTCGTGAAAAGACTGATACGAAGAGAAACCCAAATTTGATCAATAAATTGCCCACTCGAGTTCAAGGTTTTCTTTTGTTCAAGGTCGAGGCTCCGTGACTCTGATGACACGTGCTGAGAAGTGGCGTCCACGCTATCAGGCCAACTTTTACAGGGGATGAAATAGAGGGGGTGAGGGCGGGGTACAGGCTGTGCTGGGGAAATACCTGTATCTAGATGCTTTAACAAATACTTTATCTAAATTCATCTCCATGAAAACGCACAAAGGATTTGGAAGATGCAGCTAATCAGTGTCGTGTCCAACCCCGGGTAAGCTGGTCCGGCACCATACCGGTGACCATTCTAGTAAGCGGGGCTTTCCAACGAAATACATGAGTTCATGAATCTCTCGCCACGAGTAATAACAATATTGGGGTCATGACTCTCTCACGACGAGTTATAACAATTTTGGGGTCATGACTCTCTCACGACGAGTAATACCAATTTTGGGGTCATGACTCTCTCACCACGAGTAATAACAATTCTGGGGTCATGACTCTCACCACGAGTAATAAAAATACTGGGGTCATGACTATCTCCCCACGAGTAATAACAATATTGGGGTCATGACTCTCTCACCACGAGTAATGACAATGTTGGTGTCATGACTCTCACCATGAGTAACAAAAATACTGGGGTCATGACTATCTTCCCTCGAGTAATAAGAATATCAGGGTCATGAGTTTCTTACCACGAGTAATAATTAAATCGGAGTCATGACTCTCTCACCACGAGTAAAACAATATAGGGGTCATGACTCTCTCACCACGAGTATAACAATATTGAGGTCATGACTATCTCACCACGAGTAATAAAAAAATTGGGGTCATGACTATCTCACCACTAGTAATAACAATATTGGGATTATGACTTTCTCACCACGAGTAATAATAACATCGGGGTCATGACTCTCTCACCACGCGTATAGCAATATTGGGGTCATGAATCTTGCACCACGAGTAATAACAATGTTGGGGTCATGACTCTCTCGGCACTAGTAATAGCAATATTGGGGTTATGACTTTCGTACCACGAGTAATAACAATATTGGGGTCATGACTCTCTTGCCACGAGTAATAACAATATTGGGGTATGACTTTCCTACCACGAGTACTAACATTATCGGGGTCATGACTCTCTCACCACGAGTATAACAATATTGGGGTCATGACTCTCTCACCACGAGTATAACAATATTGGGGTCATGGCTCTCTCACTACGTGTATAACAATATTGGGATCATGATTCTCTCACCATGAGTGATAACAATATTGGGGTTAGGACTTTCTTACCACGAGTAATAATATTATCGGGGTCATGACTCTCGCACCACAAGTATAACAATATTGATGTCATGACTCACTCCTCACGAGTATAACGATATTGTAGTTATGACTCTCTCACCACGAGTAAAAACAATTCTGGGGTCATGACTCTCACCACGAGTAACACCAATATTCGGGTCATGACTCTCTCTCCACGAGTAATAACAATTCTGGGGTCATGACTCTCACCACGAGTAATAAAAATACTGGGGTCATGACTATCTCCCCACGAGTAATAACAATATTGGGGTCATAACTCACTCACCACGAGTAATAACAATTTTGGGGTCATGATTCTCACCATGAGTAATAAAAATACTGGGGTCACGACTATCTCCCCACGAGTATTAACAATATCAGGGGTATGACTTTCGTACCACGAGTAACAATAATATCGAGGTCATGACTCTCTCACCAAAAGTAATAACAATTCTGGGGTCATGACTCTCTCACCACGAGTAAAACAATATTGTGGTCATGACTCTCTCACTACGAGTATAACAATATTGGGGTCATGACTATCTCACCACGATTAATAATAATATCGGGGTCATGACTCTCTCATCACAAGCAATAACAATATTAGGGTCATGACTATCTCTTCACGAGTATAACAATATCGGAGTCATGACTCTCTCAACACGAGTAATAACAGTTCTGTGGTCATGACTCTAACCACGAGTAACACCAATATTCGGGTCATGACTCTCTCACCACGAGTAATAACAATTCTGGGGTCATGACTCTCACCACGAGTAATAAAAATACTGGGGTCATGACTATCTCCCCACGGGTAATAACAATATAGGGGTCGTGACTATCTCACCACGAGTAATAACAATACTTGAGTCATGACTATCTCACCACGAGTAATAACAATATTGGGGTCGTGACTATCTCAACACGAGTAAGAGCAATATTGGGGTCATGACTCTCTCAATAAGAGTAATAGCAATATTGGGGTCAGGACTATCTCACCACGAGTAATAGCACTTTTGGGGTCAAGTCTATCTCACTACGAATAATAACAATATTGGGGTCATAATTTTCTCACCACGAGTAATATACAATATTGGGGTCATGACTCCCTCACCACGAGTAATAACAATATTGGGGTCACGACTCTCTTACTACGAGTAATAACAATATTGGGGTCAGACAAGAGTTTATTTACGAATGAAAGCGTCAGCTGGATCGATAGAAGCTTCTTTATCTACGGTCGTCGAATCAACGCTGCTGTATTTCTTCCAGCAAGCTTTAAATATTAGCGAAGACGAAAGAAATATATTCTTTCCCACTTCCAATTATACTGGTATACATTAATAATTCCTCTTAAAAGACATAGATACAAAGAGTTTCCGAAAAATAATTTTGATTATCAACAAGGTTAGAATCCTATCATCATCAAGCATATCATTCATCTATAGCATATCAGTATCAAAAATGCATTTTCGGTAATATAATATTGTGACGCCATTTCCTCCAGTTAATCAAAAAACATTTGTCTTATTGTGTCGGTCGGTGTCTCCAACACCTCTCATGCAACCGCAACCCTACGCCATCTCTCGCGAAGATAGCGTGAAAGCGTAGACGCCATCGGCAAAGAGTACAGTATATGCTCCAGTCAGTTTGTAGTAAGTCGGCACGTTTATGCTGTGGCATATTTATTTATTTATTATATATCTTTTAAGAGGAATGACAAAGCTTGTTTTATCATCGAAACTTTATCTCATCGGGCCCGTTAATTCATTCATAATCCCTTTATTGAAGTGGCAGTTACTTCAGAGTCTCAGACCACCGCTTGCACCTGAGTATCCAAGTTACGGGCCAACATTTACGCCCTGGCGGGAAAGATACCTCGGCCGTTCATGGGTTGTCTCCAAAAAAATCGCTGGCTCAGCGTTACCGTAATTTTTTTTATGTGCTCGATATTTTGGAGGGCAGTTTTTCTTTCAGTGCTATGTGGAGATGACCATCTGTAAGGTTGCATTGCCAAGTATTTTCCTATTTTGAGGACATAATTTTTTCTGACAGCTAGTAACACTTTTTCCCTTAGGGAACTATCGATGACTCATCTTAAACATATGTTAATGTCAGGCTTTATAAGAGTATTTTATAACATATTAATAATAGCAATGTAACAACAGCGTTCATTGCTTGTTGTAGACACCTATCGTGTTCGTCGGTGACTTAATGTAAACAGTACGGGAATGCAGAAAAACTGTTTTCGAATACACTTGTAGTCAAAAATAATTGTGTTTTTTTCCCCTTTAATATAAATTCCACTCATTTGATCTCGTTATCAAATGAGTAACATTTATTTTAAAGAACAAGGAATGCACAATAATAATATTTTTCAAGGTATTCGAAACAGTTCGTCTGCTAACTCGCACTGTTTACACCAAGTCGCCGGTGAAACAGAATGTGTCTACGAAAGCAATAAGCGCATTTGATGCATTGTTAAAATTGATCATCCATAGTCTTTGGGACCTGATCTGGAATGCTCGCTGTCTAGTTGGCTGAGAAACAGTTTGTTACACCGAAAATTTCCGACGCCATGACCCCTGCAGACATTTTCTGCTCGAACTTGTTGATTTCGAGTATCATTTTGGTAAGAACAACACAAGAACATCACAAAGTTAGGAATAACTTAGATCTAATGTTTGTGGGGTAGGCTAGGTAGGCTAATGTTTGTGCCTGGGCTAGACTCTCGAAGCAGGGTCTGCGGCTGATTGGGGAAGATACAATAAAAAATGATAGCGCCAGTCGAGGGCAGCTTCAATATTTATTTGGCTCTCAATTGTTGACCAAATATTTGAGACATGTTTGATACCGTCAATGACATGACTTATGGAGATAATCAATGGGGAAGTAACAATATAATATTATGCTTAAGTTCACATATACCTCCCCCTTGAAAAGGTAGCGCTACAAGAAATATCCGTGGCTAGTGACATGAACATTGAATCGTAGCAGATTATACTGATTGTTCTTTAAACAACTTCAACATATTTTTCAGCTGTCGATAATAACAAAGAGGAAAGTGAAAATTTGTATCTAATTATCACGCATTATTTGGCCACATAATTACAGTATTCTCCATCAAATGTTCAGTGCAACACCCACCTGCTTTCTTCTCCTTGATTGAAATGAAGCAGTACGATCAGCCTGTTTCTAACGAGGCGCCACAGGAATGATAAGCGTTGGAAGTTCCGTGACGGGCGTGTATCCTTCGTATATCCTTCAGCTCGTTTTCTAACGAAGGAGAGGATAGAGTATGATGATGATGAATGGTCTATTAGGAAACTAATAATATTTGCAGTGTTAGAATTTTCTGTCGCTCATACTCGAGAAAATTTATATTTTTCACATATTTATAACAAAATTGTTGAACTGAACAACGGTAATCGTTTTCCCGTGAAATCAGATCAAATAACAGCACGAATACATGAAAGTTATTAATCGTATGATTAGATCATAAATTATATCAATCAGCATTTAAAACAAAAATGCACAAGTACATGAACGGTATTTGAAGTATCCTGTGCAATGTGAGTTTTCATAAAATGTACCCGACCAATCTGGAAGGAAATTCAACATGAGTAAACTGAACAATCGAAATGTGGCTAATGTCGTTAATTACAATAACTGTTATTGTGTCTTTAGAGGCCTAGTGAAGACACAAAGAGAATGCTAACGTTCGACGACCAGTGAACTCTGTAACCAGTCTCTGTAACCAGTCTCTGTAACCAGTCTCTGTAACCAGTCTCTGTAACCAGTCTCTGTAACCAGTCTCTGTAACCAGTCTCTGTAACCAGTCTCTGTAACCAGTCTCTGTAACCAGTCTCTGTAACCAGTCTCTGTAACTAGTCTCTGTAACCAGTCTCTGTACCCAGTCTGTAACCAGTCTGTTACCAGTCTCTGTAACCAGTCTCTGTAACTAGTCTCTGTAACCAGTCTCTGTAACCAGTCTCTGTAACAAGTCTCTGTAACCAGTCTCTGTAACCAGTCTGTAACCAGTCTGTAACCAGTCTCTGTTACCAGTTTCTGTAACCAGTCTCTCAGTCTCTGTAACCAGTCTCTGTAACCAGTCTCTGTAACCAGTCTCTGTAACAAGTCTCTGTAACCAGTCTCTGTAACAAGTCTCTGTAACAAGTCTCTGTAACCAGTCTGTAACCAGTTTGTAACCAGTATCTGTAACCTGTCTCTGTAACCAGTCTCTGTAACCAGTCTCTGTAACCAGTCTCTGTAACCAGTCTGTAACCAGTCTGTAACCAGTCTTTGTAACCAGCCTCTGTAACCATTCTCTGTAACCAGTCTCTGTAACCAGTCTCTGTAACCAGTCTCTGTGACCAGTCTCTGTAACAAGTCTCTGTAACAAGTCTCTGTAACCAGTCTCTGTAACCAGTCTGTAACCAGTCTGTAACCAGTCTCTGTAACCATTCTCTGTAACCAGTCTCTGTAACCAGTCTCTGTAACCAGTCTCTGCAACCAGTCTCTGTAACCAGTCTCTGTAACCAGTCTCTGTAACAAGTCTCTGTAACCAGTCTCTGTAACCAGTCTATGTAACCAGTTTCTGTAACTAGTCTCTGTAACCAGTCTCTGTAACAAGTTTCTGTAACCAGTCTGTAACCAGTCTGTAACCAGTCTCTGTAACCAGTCTCTGTAACCAGTCTTTGTAACCAGTCTTTGTAACCAGTCTCTTTAACCAGTCTCTGTAACCAGTCTCTGTAACCAGTCGCTGAAACCAGGCTCTGTAACCAGTCTCTGTAACCAGTCTCTGTAACCAGTCTCTGTAACCAGTCTCTGTAACCAGTCTCTGTAACCAGTCTCTGTAACCAGTCTCTGAAACCAGGCTCTGTAACCAGTCTCTGTAACCAGTCTGTGTAACCAGTCTCTGTAACCAGTCTCTGTAACGTGTATCATTCTCCACAAAACCAAATGTGCACGAATTCCTTTAGACATAAATTGGTTCAAAAATTTTCCCAGTTAGTTGTAAAAGTTGAAATGTCTGGTGAGAATATCTTTCACTTCTCTCTATGTTCGACGCACTTTGTTCGATGTTTATTTGCTGACTGCGTCGTCGTCTCATTCGTTATAATGCCATAACAAGGTAAAGTCTACCTCAATGGCTGCCTCAGACAGCAAAATCGACAGCAATGATACTCGGCGCCAGTTACTCGCAAACTTTCTCCAAACTCCAGCCAACTTGCACAGTTTAACGTATTGCAAGACGGCAGAACCTCCCAAGCCTGGACTTTGAACTGGCTTGACAGAAGGGCAGATGATGACGTCAACTTTGTTAGCGTAAGGAAGCCACGTAATTGCATCCAAGCCTTGCCCCTCACATATCATGAGTCTTTTCTTAGCAAAGAGTTAAGGCTTATGGCTTACAAATTCAAATTGCTTGTCATTCGTTTCACATCTATTGGTGTGGATTAGGTAAAATATTGTTCAACTGTTGCAAGCAAGTAAACATTTTGTGTTCCCACTCCACGACTGTACATCAGCTACATCTTCGCACGGCGTTCCTTGAACCTTAGGCCGCTCAGAATAAGATATTTTAGACTGGACTCCACAGAGACTTCAAGAAGCTATCATTGGAGCGAGTTATCAGTTCACTTTAGACATTAGAGCGCCTACATGGTGGCCACCTGCCAACAGGCTCCAGAATTAGTAGATGCGTAGGCTGGATGGGCGGGAGGGGGGCTAAAATTAGACAACCGGCGGCTGAAGAGACCTGGGAAAAAACAGGGTTTGGAGGAAGGGGTAGGAACAAAGATCATGGGGGGGGGGAGTGTGTATTGACCAGTCGTGTGTCCAAATTCATTTCATGAAAGTTTGAAAAAGAATTGGGGGAATAGATCTAGTTAAAGCAACGCGACCAACAGACTGGATTGCTGGGGGCGGGAGTGCAATGCCCCAGCACCAGACGGAAGGGGATTAAGCAATGCAGTTCATTAGAAATGGTTGGTCACCTAACCTACCTTTTAACGGATAGCACATGATGATAATCAGCTGTGTATGCGCTTACACAAATGTGATCGGCAATATATTATGTTATTACGCACCTGAGTTACGCCTGAGTTGGCACCCACTGTGGGTGTATCACGCAGTCCGTAATCAATGGTAGAGAAGATACAGTATGTCTAGATACAGTTTCAGAGCATTTAATTCGTGACTTCCTTGCAGAAATCTGTACAGTTTTCCTCGTTGAATACCATTGACTAGCTTGTGTCTCAACTGATACGAACTGGGAGCATGTGTCTCAACTGATGCGAACTGGGAGCATGAGTCTCAACTGATACGAACTGGGAGCATGTCTCTCAACTGATACGAACTGGGAGCATGTCTCCCAACTGATACGAACTGGGAGCATATGTCTCAACTGATACGAACTGGGAGCATGTGTCTCAACTGATACGAACCGGGAGCATGTGTCTCAACTGATACGAACTGGGAGCATGTCTCTCAACTGATACGAACTGGGAGCATGTCTCTCAACTGATACGAACTGGGAGCATGTGTCTCAACTGATACGAACTGGGAGCATGAGTCTCAACTGATACGAACTGGGAGCATATGTCTCAACTGATACGAACTGGGAGCATGTGTCTCAACTGATACGAACTGGGAGCATGTCTCTCAACTGATACGAACTGGGAGCATATCTCTCAACTGATACGAACTGGGAGCATGTCTCTCAACTGATACGAACTGGGAGCATGTGTCTCAACTGATACGAACTGGGAACATGTCTCTCAACTGATACGAACTGGGAACATGTCTCTCAACTGATACGAACTGGGAGCATATCTCTCAACTGATACGAACTGGGAACATGTCTCTCAACTGATACGAACTGGGAGCATGTGTTTCAACTGATACGAACTGGAAACATGTGTCTCAACTGATACGAACTGGGAGCATGTGTCTCAACTGATACGAACTGGGAGCATGTGTCTCAACTGATACGAACTGGGAACATGTCTCTCAACTGATACGAACTGGGAACATGTCTCTCAACTGATACGAACTGGGAGCATATCTCTCAACTGATACGAACTGGGAACATGTCTCTCAACTGATACGAACTGGGAGCATGTGTTTCAACTGATACGAACTGGAAACATGTGTCTCAACTGATACGAACTGGGAGCATGTGTCTCAACTGATACGAACTGGGAGCATGTGTCTCAACTGATACGAACTGGGAACATGTCTCTCAACTGATACGAACTGGGAACATGTCTCTCAACTGATACGAACTGGGAACATGTGTCTCAATTAATTGTACCCGGCGATTATTGTCTCTTGGTTAGGTCACACTGATAGGAATGAAGAGGTTAAACATCACATGATATTAAGACAGTTTATTCATCCCGTATTGTAAGTAGCTGTGACTTTCATTTGAACCCTGTTGAATAATGATAGTAGGTATAGATAACATCAAGAGATCACCCCACCACCACCAACGATAACATCAAAAACTCACCGCACCACCACCAACGATGCAATCACTACGCCAATACATCATGAAATGAATCGCCAACGTTGCTAAATGCAAGTGTGTCATTCTCCTCTGTGCTGGCGAGCACTCCACCCGGTACCAAAACATAATTTGGAAGTAACATTTTCTAAGCAAGTCATCATGTTAAGTGTTTTTAGTTGTCAATAGGGTATAGAAATGAGTCGCGTTTAAAGATAACCTTAGCGTGGCAATTACACAACAGTGATGATTTAATGGCTTGTATTATGCTGTATTAATGAAGTTAGGCATTATTCAATGATAAACTTCATCTAAATGTCATATACTGCTGCCCCAAATTTGGAAAATGTTTTCTTAAGTTGACAGTTGGGATTAGATGCAGCACAGTTAGGATTGCCCGCGCACAATAACGAACCAATTAACCCGATTGCGGACTTTAGAAGTGACTGAGAAAAGTGCTACTATAACTTCCACTAGTTTCAATCAATATATATCGTTTTGAATTCTCTAACTTCTTAATTTGTTACATGGGAGATGTTAAAAGGTATACTGGTACTGATTAAAAAATGCCCTGTATCGTACAAGTGCCTCATGACTTACCTACACCCGAATAATTATCGAGACACAAACGGTGACTAACAGCACGCCAGAGATCACGCGCTTGATGTGTACTCACTCATTACTGTACTCACTGAGGACGCTGTGGGCGCTGTGAGCCACGGCCTCTTCCATGCAGTCTAAGCTCTGTACACTGTGGGAGAGGTTCTGTCCCGACGGGCACCTTCCATGCAGTCTAAGCTTTGTACACTGTGGAAGAGGTTGTGTCCTCGACGGGCACCTTCCATGCAGTCTAAGCTCTGTACACTGTGGAAGAAGTTGTGTCCTCGACGGGCGCCTTCCATGCAGTCTAAGCTCTGTACACTGTGGAAGAGGTTCTGTCCTCTACGAGGGGAGGATGTTATACTGTTATAAATTCACTTTAGCGCCCATATGTACACAATATTGAAAATGTTGTCGTTAATTATATATTCCTACTGTAATAAATTCACTTTAATTATGCATACGTTTCCTAAATGAGCCTAAAAGTGTCGTGTGATATTTGGTGTATTAATAATATTTATATTGACATGTCATAATTGTGTCACAATTACTGATTAATAACTTCTTGTGTTACTAACGATCTTTGTTATAACTGATGATTTTTCAACTAACCAAATGGTGTTTCCTCCCTCCCCTCCCCTCGCACTGGCTCTCTGGATCCGTCACGTTTTGGACGTCGCCACCGTATGGAAACATCTTTACAACACTCCACCTGAACTTACTTATGAGCATCGACAAAACTTTTCATATGCTCTTGCTACGCATTTTCTTTTCACAATGATTTCATTTTACCCGTTAAATCCTCATATGCTTGACACCCTTTCTTCATCATCTCCCTTTTCCTCACCATGACTTCCTACCATCACCACATTCACTATCATCACGACAACTACCCACTTCTCCACCCTCACTCCTACATCACTTATACCACCTACAACATCACACCACCACATCCACACTCTTTCTTAAATCTATCCATCATAACCACTACAACCTCCTGCCCACATACATTACCACATGGCTACTGCATACGTCATAACCTCGTACACCGCAACAACATCACCCCCTACCAACAACATCATCCCCTACCAACAACATCACCCCTACCAACAACATCCTCCCCTACCAACAACATCACCCCTACCAACAACATCACCCCTACCAACAACATCATCCCCTACCAACAACATCATCCCCTACCAACAACATCACCCCTACCAACAACATCATCCCCTACCAACAACATTATCTCCCACGCCCCAAACTAAATCCCCCACACCCGCTCTGCCCTTGGTTCCGCCCACCTACAGCTTCCTGTCGGACCTGCCGCTGCTAGTGCTCTCCGACCTGTGAGTTATTACCTAGTGCTTTTTGTTTTATGAAATGTGATCAGTGAATTTTGAGAAGCTTGAACCTTTAGCACTAAGTACAATCACGTGTAACACTCGAGCATTTCGAAGGACTCTCGATCTTGTACTTGAACATAGCGCAATCAAATGTAGCTAACTATCGGTCAACTTGGAGGAGTCTCCACCTTGTATTTTGATTTACTACAGTCACTGGTATCAATCGAGTTTCTCGGTCTCTTGTCAACCATGTATTTTAACTGAGTACAATCATATGTAACAGACGAACATCTCGATGTAGATTCTTCACATTTGTATTTCAACTTAGTACAATCATAGGTAACAGACGATGATTTCGATGGACTTTACCAGTACCTGTTCCATTAAACATTGGTGTTCGACCTCTGGCGTTCCAATATTGTGGAATCGATGCTACTACACACTTCGTAACCAAAATCCAGAGGTGATTAAGTAAGACCGGCACTTGTGACGCCGGAGGAGTGAAGAGCTTGCGGCCAAAATAGACTGTCTGGAGTCGTGGACCGAAACGATTGCAATGTCAACTACCACTGGTTTCTTTGATCCTCTGAAGTCTCTGGTCGTATCAATGACAGCTAATGAATGCAGACGACGCATGTGGTAAAGCCTTTCAAAATACCCGCTCGCAAACAACAAGCAAAAATATAGACTGCCAGGAAACCAAATCGCCCACCTTTATATCAGCAATGGAGGCGTCTGGCCGACGTGGTTAGCATTTCTTGCGATATTGGGTATGTTGTTTTTAATAAAAAAAACTACAGCTATTGTTTCAAGTACCTTTTAACTAAGAAAGAATTTGTCTTCATGTTGGTGTCATATTGACGAATTACAATCCAGACAATAAATAGGGCTGGATTATTTGAACAACATTGAGAATTTTTTCATTAATTTCTATCAAAAGCTAACCAGCAAAATTCCCATGTCATGAGAAAAATTGTTCTAGAAAGGCCGACTAATTTTGAAAAAAATTGTGTTTTATATGTTAACATTTGTTCCTTTTCACCACTACTTTCTGTTGTTTTGTTTTATGGATAAATAGATACAAAAGTTTTCAAACGTCGGAAATTCTAATGTATTGCTTTTAGGACACCTTCGTGACACGTATACGCATCATACTGTTATTTTGCAGTACACTATGAGGTTATTATGCCCAGAGGCGTCACGGAGTCTTCTGGAGCGTAGACAACTTCAAAACAGTCATATCCGAGAACAACAAACTAGTTTTGTTCTTCTGTTTGGTCGATTGCACTTCAGTTCGTTCGGCCAAAAAAAGGAAACTGTTGCACTTCTTAGGACGCGCATCAAACAGGCTTGATGCAAGCCACAAGCTCTGCGACTGAAGCTTTTAGAATCAAATATTAAGAAGCTGTTTAGTTTGCGCATGCAAATTTACACTGACTATAGTTAAGCGGCTACTTAAGTTGTTGATGCAATCCATTACCTTTTTTGTGATGCTATGCGCTACTTGATACTTGGCTGTTTTTCCAGTTCTATCATACAATTGATCTATTAAATTGTTTTTGTTTCATCTTAAACTCCCTATGCGTCTTGGGCAAATTGTCCCCAATAATATTTTAGGATGTGAAACAAAGATGAGTGAAACATCAACGGTTACAATGTTTTAACATCAAGTGATCCTTACCTGAAGACCTGTAGACATACATTGCTCTGTTCAATTCATTATGCGCTTGATGGGTGAGCGAATGTTTCAGGAACCTTGATGGGTGAGCGAATGTTTCAGGAACCTTGCGAACAATTCAACGACAAAATTGTTTGAAATTGCCGATGTCGAGCGAGGATTTTGAGCAAAAAATCTTTATTTTGTTTTCGATCAAGTTGAACAGAAATTGATGACCAACACAAATATGGCCAAGTACACGGCAGGCAAATGATCGTCACAAGCGTGGTCAAGTGCATGACATGCAAATGATCGTCACAAATATGGTCACGTGCAAGTTATGCATATGATCGTCGCAAACATGATCAAATGTTCTGCCGGCACATGATCGTCACAAACACGACATAAGCATGGTCATATGCAGGCAGGCACATGAACGTCACAAGCAACATGGTCACGTGCATGGCAAGCACATGATTGTAACAAGCGTGGTCATGTGCACGGTAAGCTCATGATCGTCACGAGCACCATGGTCGCGTGATAGCAAGCACATGATCGTCACAAACATGGTCACGTGCACGGTAAGCTCATGATCGTCACGAGCACCATGGTCGCGTGATGGCAAGCACATGATCGTCACAAGCACCATGGTTGCGTGATGGCAAGCACATGATCGTCACAAACATTTTCATGTGCACGGTAGGCTTATGATCGTCACGAGCACCATGGTTGCGTGATGGTAAGCACATGATCGTCACAAACATTGTCATGTGCACGGTAGGCTTATGATCGTCACGAGCACCATAATTGCGTGATGGCAAGCACATGATCGTCACAAACACAGCCAAGTGCACGGCCGGCACCTGATCGTCACAAGCAACAGGGTCACGTGCACGGTAGCATATGAACGTCACAATCACGGTTATGTTCACGGAGGCAGGCACTCTATTGTGAACACTGGAGTATGTATGTTTGTGTACTGCCGTAGGTAGTGGTAGCACCCATTTATGATAACACGTCACGAACATGGTACTCTTTTTCTTCAGTAAAGCACATATATGGTCATGTGCACCCCTGGTACTCAGTCATGTAGTCATGTGCATCCCTGGTACTCAGTCATGTAGTCATGTGAACTCCTGGTACTCAGTCATGTAGTCATGTGCACTCCTGGTACTCAGTCATGCAGTCATGTGCACCCATGGTACTCGTTTTGCTCATGAAGTGAGAACCTGTGATCGAAAGACTGCGAAACAAAGTTGCATGGCCCAACGAACCGTTCAGTGTCATTCATACGAGAGCGGCAATGCAGTTATGCTCCTCTGTTCTCAGTCGTTCACTTTGATTGATCGTGTATTCCTGGCTGGAGCTAGAAATAGGACACTGGATCTCGTGCTGTCGAGCTCGGCCTCAATGCTAATCGAGGTCAACTGAGACTCTCAACAGGTAGGAAAAAAATTGTTGACATGGGGTTGCCTGCAGTTGGCGTAAATTGGGCCACAGCCCTCCTCAGGCATTGGGCCACAGCCTTCCTCAGGCATTGGGTCAAAGCCCTCCTCAAGCATTGGGCCACAGCCTTCCTCAGGCATTGGGTCAAAGCCCTCCTCAGGCATTCTAACACAGCCATCCTCAGGCATTCTGTCACAGCCCTCCTCAGGAATTGGGCCACAGCCCTCCTCAGGCATTCTGCCACAGCTCTCCTCAGGCATTCTGCCACACCCCTCTTCGGGCATTGGGCCACAGCCTTCCTCAGGCAGTCTGCCACAGCCCTCCTCAGGCATTCTGCCACAGCTCTCCTCAGGCATTCTGCCACAGCTCTCCTCAGGCATTCTGCCACACCCCTCCTCGGGCATTGGGCCACAGCCTTCCTCAGGCAGTCTGCCACAGCCCTCCTCAGGCATTCTGCCACAGCCTTCCTAAGGCATTGGGCAACAGCCCTACTCAGGCATTGGGTCAAAGCCCTCCTCAGGCATTGGGTCAAAGCCCTCCTCAGGCATTGGGTCAAAGCCCTCCTCAGGCATTGGGTCAAAGCCCTACTCAGGCATTGGGTCAAAGCCCTCCTCAGGCATTGGGTCAAAGCCCTCCTCAGGCATTAAGTCAAAGCCCTCCTCAGGCATCTGGTCAAAGCCCTCCTCAGGCAGCAACGGTGTTCACAAATTGAACAGAAATTCTCCGCTTGAAACCATTCGGTGAGAAAAACATCATATTGGGAGAAATGAGTGGCTGACGGCAGAGTAATACGAGTGAGCCGTAACATCCTCTCCACTCCTCCATGGCTGAGGGACGAGTGGGACGAGTGAGCCGTAACATCCTCTCCACTCCTCCATGGCTGAGGGACGAGTGGCTGAGAGACGAGTGGGACGAGTGAGCCGTAACATCCACTCCACTCCTCCATGACTGAGGGACGAGTGGCTGAGTGACGAGTGAGACGAGTGAGCCGTAACATCCTTCCGACTCCTCCATGGCTGAGGGACGAGTGGCTGAGGGACGAGTGGCTGAGGGACGAGTGAGACGAGTGAGCCGTAACATCCTTCCCACTCCTCCATGGCTGAGGGACGAGTGGCTGAGGGACGAGGGGGACGAGTGAGCCGTAACATCTTCTTCACTCCTTCATGGCTGAGGGACGAGTGGCTGAGGGACGAGGGGGACGAGTGAGCCGTAATATCCTTCCCACTCCTCCATGACTGAGGGACGAGTTGCTGAGGGACGAGTGAGCCGCAACATCCTTGCCACTCCTCCATGGCTGAGGAATGAGTGGCTGAGGGACGAGTGGGACGAGTGAGCCATAACATCCTCTCCACACCTCCATGGCTGAGGGACGATTAGCTGAGGGACGAGTGAGCCGTAACATCCTTCCCATTCCCTCATGGCTGAGGGACGAGTGGCTGAGAGATGAGTGGGACGAGTGATCCGTAACATCTTTCCCATTCCTCCATGGCTGAGGGACGAGTGGCTGAGAGATGAATGGGATGAATGAGCCGTAACATCCTTCCCATTCCTCCATTGCTGAGGGACGAGGGGCTAAGAGACGAGTGGCTGAGGGACGAGTGGTTGAGGGACGAGTGCCAGAGGGACGAGTGAATGAGGGACGAGTGGGACGAAAGAACCGTAACATCCTTGCCAGTCCTCCATGGCTGAGGGACGAGTACCTCAGAGACGAGTGGGACGAGTAACCCGTAACATTCTTCCCATTCCTTCATGGCTGAGGGACGAGTGGCTGAAGGACGAGGGGTCGAGGAACGAGTGGCCGAAGGACGAGTGGGACGTATGCGCCGTAACATCTTTCTCATTCATCCGTGGCTGAGGGACGAGTAGTTGGGGGACGAGTGGGACGAATGAGCTGTAACATCTTTCTCGTTCCTCCATGGCTGAATGACGAGTGGGTGAGGAAAGAGTTGGAAGGTTCTATTTTTTTAATTTTTCTGACCAAGTGAAGGCATCACTCCCTTTTTTTCTCTGATGTATCTTTCGACCATGGCTTTGAACTTTGTTTGCTTAATTGTGAGATCCAACAAAACGTAGGTAAAGAATCAAGGATGAAATAAAAACAATACGTTACGCGTTCTTGAATTAAAAAAATCGTTGCTTGTACCATGCACTATGAACTATGAGTTGGAGGAATCTTACCATAAAATCGTTGCTTGTCCCATGCACTTTGAACTATGAGTAGGAGGAATCTTACGATAAAATCGTTGCTTGTCCCATGCACTATGAACCATGAGTAGGAGGAATCTTACCCTAAAATTGTTTCTTGTCCCATGTACCATGAACTTTGAGTAGGAGGAATCTTACCCTAAAATCGTTGCTAGTCCCATGCACTATGAACTATGAGTAGGAGGAATCTTACCCTAAAATCGCTGCTAGTCCCATGCACCATGAACTATGAGTAGGAGGAATCTTACCCTAAAATCGTTGCTTGTCCCATGCACTATGAACTATGAGTAGGAGTAATCTTACCCTAAAATCGTTGCTTGTCCCTTACACTATGAACTATGAGTAGGAGGAATCTTACCCTAAGGAACCTTTTTTGAAGTCCAAAGCCAAGAAGAATTACTATATACACAATGGAAATACCCACTCCGCCATACATCAGTTTATGAACATAGTTGAACACACATTTATGTATGTTCTCATGCACCAGTTGATGCGAAACCTGAACATTAAGAAGCATACATACAGATCAATGAATTGCAAGGAAGTATCAAGGCCACAACATGCTTTGCACATTTAAAATGCAGCACTAAAATAAATGTTTGGCACTACAATATTCTCTGCCGTCACATCATTGACTTTTCCGCTACAGTGTTGCCTTCCAAGTTCTGAATAAATCAATGACATTGCGTACGATTTTTTCATGGGAAACAACCCTCTGTATTATCATCGTAACGATACGGATTGGCAATTTTACCGTAACTCGTCAACACAGTCTCAACTATTGCTGGAGTATACAGCTGCTTATACTGGGAATTCAATCGCTGTAGAACTTAGGGCGAGTAGCAGTTTCTGTACCTTCAAACGTGTACTAATATTATGCCTGTTTAAAATTGTGAGTGCAGAAATGTTTGAATTTTAATTTGCTTCTCCTATCCAATTCACTACTTTAACTATTTGTCATTTACCTCCGTCATTTTAAGAATACTTCATTCATGTTTTTGTTCTTGCTCTCAAATGTCATGTTATCTTGCTCACGTAGAAGCTTGTTAAATTATCAGACCCTGTTGATGTCTCATTGAAATGTTTTCTCCTTGTCCACATGTCCTATGCCGTATTAACTCAGCAGCTAGTTTAAAATTCATGTTTTCGTTGGCCTAAAAAGTGAGTCCTTGTATCATAAGACCTCATGTTGGATATTTGACACTCTCAGTTTTAAATATCAGTTTAATTAACAAAATGCCATGATTAAGTAAATGTCTGTTGACCGTACTTCTTTTACTTATTTGTCGTGAAATCAATGGTCAAGAATTGTTTCGTCCAAAAATATCGATTGGTGGAATGGAAAGATAAATTTACTAACTAATTAAGTTAATATTATGTAAATCTAAATAGTGAATGTTGTCTTCAGAACAACACACGCTGCTTTACACTTGGTACACATCACCTATGCATGCTGAGCCAAAACAGTACAATGTGCACGAAAGCTTGAATCACAACTTTTGAGATGTTGGATGGCCTAGTGCACTGCGTGCTGGTCTCGCATACCAGCGACGTCGGGTTCGATTCCTGGCTACGGACTAGAGTTTTTTCCGATGATGACATCAATGTGATAATTGAAAAAAAACTTGTCAACCTGTCATTTTACGAACAGAGTGTCTGTCAAGTTTCTTTTGGGTGTTTTCAGTTTTACCAACTGTTTGACCAACTATTTATACATCTTTCCAGTGTATGACACGTCGTGCACACATGAGATATTTATGAGGGACAGTGCGTTTAATCAATAATTATTGAGCGTTCAGAATACGGACTGACTCATCGACCAGGCATTCACTCTGCTGGCCGTTACCCTGGGCCGCATTTAGCGGCCTGGGATAACGGCGCGCGCAATAATGCGTCAAATACGGCAGCCATTAAATGTTATTTCTTCCACTAATGTGGCTAAAGCAGTTTCGAACAGTTATGTCGTCTAACGCAGTTCTAATGCTTCATGCTGACTGTGCACGATAATGAAAAGGCTACTTCTAACAATCTTCTTCGAGATCCGCTAACTGGCTTCGCTGTTCTGTTTGGTCGATTGCATATCAGTTCGTTCTGTCAAGAAAAGGGAACTGTTGTTCCTTTTAGGACGTTCATCAAACACGCTTAGCGCAAACTAAAAAATCTATGACTGTTTTCTTCTTAAATCAAATATTAAGAAGCTGGTTAGTTTACCCATCGCACATTCACAGTGATGTAGTATTAAGGAACAGTGACTATTGGATTAAGGAACAGTGACTATGGGATTAAGGAACAGTGACTATAAGATTAGGGAACAGGGACTATAGGATTAAGGAACAGTCACTATAGGATTAAGGAACAGTGACTATTGGATTAAGGAACAGTGACTATGGGATTAAGGAACATTGACTATAAGATTAAGGAACAATGACTTCAGGATTAAGGAACAGTGACTATGGGATTAGGGAACAGTGTCTATGGGATTAAGAAACAGTGACTATAGGATAAAGTTAAGAACGTCAACATTATTCCGGTTTTGCGTTAAAAGTTGTGTTCCTTGTTGTCCTAACGCGAAAATGAGTACAAACAGAATGTCATCAATTGTAAGGAAAATGTATATCAATTATTGGGATGCTCTGGACTTGAAAATGCCGTAAAGAGTTTGGAAATTATCAAGGCTTGTCAAGAACAAAAGCTTGCCTCTACCACAGAACCGGACAGTAATGATTGCTGTCCTCACCTCACGGGCCCGATTGTTGTTTACTGCCCCGTGGGAGGCGCGTCCCTGCGCCTCCCAGCCGGCAACAACAAATTATTACACTTCCACCGGGCGCGCAGGCAGTGAATTTCAAATCATGAAATATTATTCCATGAGCAGCTTGGAGTTGTTGTTCCATGAGCAGCATAAAATATGGTTCAATGAGCAGCCTGCAATAGTTGCTCCATGAGCAGCTTGGAGTTGTTGTTCCATGACCAGCATAAAATATGGTTCAATGAGCAGCCTGCAATAGTTGCTCCATGAGCAGCTTGGAGTTGTTGTTCCATGACCAGCATAAAATATGGTTCAATGAGCAGTCTGCAATAGTTGCTCCATGAGCAGCTTGGAGATGTTGTTCCATGACCAGCATAAAATATGGTTCAATGAGCAGTCTGCAATAGTTGCTCCATGAGCAGCTTGGAGTTGTTGTTCCATGACCAGCATAAAATATGGTTCAATGAGCAGTCTGCAATAGTTGCTCCATGAGCAGCCTACAAAATTTGTTCTATGAACGGTCTGGAATTATTCTTGCATCAGCTGCCTGGAATAATCACACTACGAGCAGTGTGGAAACCTTGTTCCATGAAGAGCCTGGAATTGTTGTTCCATGAGTGACCGGGAATTGTTGTTCCATGAGTGACCGGGAATTGTTGTTCCATGAGTGACCGGGGATTGTTGCTTCATGAGTGACCGGGAATTGTTGTTCCATGAGTGACCGGGAATTGTTGTTCCATGAGTGACCGGGAATTGTTGTTCCATGAATGACCGGGAATTTTTGTTCCATGAGTGACCGGGAATTGTTGTTCCATGAGTGACCGGGAATTGTTGTTCCATGAGTGACCGGGAATTGTTGTTCCAAGAGTGACCGGGAATTGTTGTTCCATGAGTGACCGGGAATTGTTGTTCCATGAGTGACCGGGAATTGTTGTTCCATGAGTGACCGGGAATTGTTGTTCCATGAGTGACCGGGAATTGTTGTTCCACGAGTGTCCGGGAATTGTTGCTTCATGAGAAATCTGTAATTGATGTACAAAGTGGCATGGAATTTTTGTTCATCTAACAGCATTGAATTGTTCCATGAGCAGCCTGCAATGTTGATCTATGAACGGCCTGGAATTGTTCTTCTAGGAGCGACCTGGAACTGCTGTTCTATGACCGGCCTGGAATTGTTGTTCCATACCTGGCTAAAAGATATTGTTCGTTGACCGACCTGAAATTTATTGCTTTATAGCCCGCGAACAAAAAAATATCAACGTCGCAAGATGAATCCGGATAAGCTCGAGAACTAAAAGGAACTGGTTACAGAGGAGCAGACTTTTGTGTGTGGTTTGTATGGCGTAACTTAGTTGCAATAATTTACGCCATCGGAGGGCATAAATTGGCGTGTAGCGATTTTTTTATCTCTAGCGAGATGTTGATTACAACCAAGAGTATTTCATATACTTTATTAACACCAATTGGTCGAGCGGCCATGTTTACTGGCTTCAGTTTAGTTACAGAGAAAGTAGGTGTTAGTAGTCCTAGTGTATCATTACACAACAACATTTTCAGTAACTTGTATTAAATGGCAGGTGTTAGTAGTCATAGTGTATCATTACACAACAACATTTTCAGTAACTTGTATTAAATGGCAGGTGTTAGTAGTCATAGTGTAACATTACACAACAACATTTTCAGTAACTTGTATTAAATGGCAGGTGTTAGTAGTCCCTGTGTATCATTACACAACAACATTTTCAGTAACTTGTATTAAATGGCAGGTGTTAGTAGTCATAGTGTAACATTACACAACAACATTTTCAGTAACTTGTATTAAATGGCAGGTGTTAGTAGTCCTAGTGTATCATTACACAACAACATTTTCAGTAACT